>JAEQBA010001563.1:0-54968 GCA_019434445.1 Phalangium opilio
TCGTTAAATTTATTACTTAAATAATATAATTTTTTTTAATTATAATAATCATGTTAGCTAATTATAATTATTTAACTTTAAATGAGTATGTTTCATTGAATTACATTGCTAAAAATATTTCGTGCGCGCTACGCAGCCTACGGAAAATTATCTCTACTCTCTCTCTCCTCTCCCGCTTACAAAATCCAGTGGCAAAACGTCAGTAGCGTCGCTAGGGTTTGAAATTTGGGGGGGCTAAATCTGGGCAAACTAGTCATTATTATAAGAACTCAATAAAAAAAATTGCATAATGGGTTCATTGGATAATGTGTAGACCTTTAAAACTACGTAATTTTGTGTCAACGTGAAACTTTTCGTATTTTAAAGATATACAGCCTTTTATTGATAAAAACGGAACCGATTATGAAGGATTTTCACTCGTCTTAAGTTTATTTTCAGTTTTGGTTAGCTTTTAGTCCACACTATTGGGACTCCCTTCGAAAGAACATGAAACATTTTACTTGTTTCCATCTGTTCTTTTCTTCAAAATTGTACTGTTTGATATTGAAATTCATCTCTGCAGAGATGAAACTTAACGAATCTATCGTTATAATTTTTTATATATTGCTACAGAATTTTAGGATGCTAAAAGCAATTTTTTGGTAGGGTTTACGTATTTTTTGGGGGGGGGCTAACTTTGGAATTTGGGGGGCTATAGCCCCCCCCCCCAAAAAAAGGCCTAGCGACGCCACTGCAAAACGTAAAAATTTCTATAACGAGATTGTCAACTATAAGGTATGAAAACCGTAAAAATAAATACACCGCGAAGACTTCAATATTTGTCTCTCAATTACGAACTTTCTTGGTACAAAAGAAGTTAAATACAATTGAACAAAAGGGGCACATTATAATTTACTATAATCAATTATAAGTAAAATCGTATCTTTAAAAAGTTAATAAACCAAATATTTAGATATCAGAAATTTATACTACATTTTAAAATACCTCATTGTCATACTATCATTGCAACTGCTAAATTTGTAAGCAATTTCCTAATTTTTTCTTCGTAATATTTAAAAATTTGGAAACGAGAAGCGTAATTTGAAATATTTCTGCAGACACGACAGTTTTTCGAGCAATATTTAGTACGAACTAGCATAGCATACATAGTTCGAGGTATCGCGAGACTTCTATAAGTTAATTCAAACCTACAGTCCTTATTCATACAGTATCGGCGGCGGAAATGAACGTTGACGATTTCAAGGTCATTTTTACTACTTTGTACATGTTAAACATTTAAAATTTCAGACCCTGTGTAATTTAGTAATGAATTTCGACGCAGTGACTGAATGATGTACTATATTATTTATTAAATATCTTCTTCCGAAATAAGAAGACACATTTGTTTGCGAATAAAAGTAGGGCAATGAAATCGTTGGTTATTTCTAATGTCTTTGGTATTCGTACGAAAACTTTAGCACGCCTCTAAAAACTATCTAACTGGATTTAGGAAACATCTTTTAACTGATTTGCAGAAAATTATTAATATTTATAGGGTGGTTCTTAATTGACTTGGATTAACTTTGATATTAATTTTAAATAAATGTTGCTATTTAAGGCCTAGTTTAAATCTATCGCATAGTTGAATTGTAATTGCACTTCTAAAATGTTATAGTTTTACGAAAAATTAACGTCTTTGTGTACTTTTGCAATTTTAAGGCTTTTTCAAAGTATATGTTACAAATTGATTTTAGTTGATCAATTTAATGTTTCGAAAATAAACGTTTATTAATGAAGATTGTTTCAAGTTATAAATTAAAATTAAGAGCAACTTTAGTATTTTTTGTATATTTTTAAACAAAAGGTTTTGTGTTCAAAACGTGGTTGTCTTATAAGGTTATAATGGCTTTTTTCATTCTTCAAAAATAAACTAGGTCTAGTTGCTTCGAATTCATTACTGTTATAATATATCTAGCTCTAGTCATTAATATCGAGTATTAACACAATCCTTGTCCTCTCAAACTCCGAACTTGTAAAAAATTTAAGGCATTTTTTAATATATTAAGTTTAGGCTTTGAAAATTTTTCCTGTATCACTTATTGAAAAATTTACTGCTGTCCAAATATTCTCCGTGCAATGTCTGAAAGTCACTTGACTTTCTTTAATTGCTTATAGAAAGTATGATCTTATTCTTCGGCATATACCATATCTCATAAATTATCAAAAATTAGATCGTCTGTTTCATTAACCCTTAATAAATTTCTGTAGTTCATTCCTGCGTAACAATTTAAAATAATTTCTTACTGTATCAAAAACGGATTTATGTAAGAAGAACGTTGAACGTAGCAAATTCACTACCCATCCTCGCATACTTTATTGAGAAACTTCGTCTGCTTATATTTGGACTCCACCCACAAATTCTGTATATAGCAATTTCGAAAAAAAAAATTAACCACGAAAATAGAGATAAGAATGATATTTTCGATCTCTAGAAGACGCTATATACAGAATTTGGGGGTGGAGTCAAAATATAAGCAGACGAAGTTTTTCAATAAAGTATGCGAGGACGGTACTAGAGGCTAAAGCTACGATCCGACGTTCTTAGTACATAAATCCGTTTTTGACTGTATGAATAAGGACTGTAGGTTTGAATTAACTTAAATAAGTCTCGCGATACCTCGAACTATGTATGCTATGCTAGTTCGTATTAAATATTTCTCGAAAAACTGTCGTGTCTGCAGAAATATTTCAAATTACGCTTATCGTTTCCAAATTATAAAATATTAGGAAGAAAAAATTAGGAAATTGCTAGCTTTTAGCAGTTGCAATGATTGTATGACAAAGAGCAGAAGTAATATAAGAAACCTCCCTACGGGAGGGAAGTATACAAGACGCCATAGGCATAACGTTAAAACACGCGATACATCCTCGTACCGCCAAATACCATATTCAGACACTATTGCTCATGGACAAGGTACGGTAGTCTTTCGATATGGTCGTTGGAAAAGGAAAGAGGAAAAAGCGCTTCAAACTAGTGTAGTCTGCTTAGCCGTCTGTCTTAAAGAAACAGGAGATTCCTGATTTTGTTAATAAATATTCACATACTTTTATTTCGAAACGAAAATCTAGTTTATTGTGAAGCCAAGAAGAAGATGAAAATTATGAATACAAGAATAAAATTTCGAGAAAGAAAATAACACCATTTTGAAATCTATGTATAGTGTTAGTCATATACCTTGGCAAAGTAAGGGTTTAATTCAAATTTTACGCAAAGACCCATGAAAATCCTACAATCTAGTCACTGCCTGTCTATTAATGATTGATTATCATCAAAATCTAAAAATACTGCATGAATTATTTCATTGGAAAAGTTTAAAATTACAATGAGTTTGTGAAATTGACAAACTTAAGCAGCCGACGCAATCGCTTAAGCAGCCGACGTAATCGCGAGATCAGAGAATGTATTCCTACGCTCTACGCGGCCCAGCCCTATTTTTAAACTTTGTTTACGGCCGTATAAGTGCGCGGGGACATTGGCGGTACGAGGATGTATCGGGAAAAATTCGCCTTTGTACACTTTCCTCCCGTAGGGAGGTTTCTTATATTACTTTTGCAAAGAGGTATTTTAAAATGTAGTATAAATTTCTGATATCTAAATATTTGGTTTATTAACTTTTTAAAGATACGATTTTACTTGTAATTGATTATAGTAAATTAAAATATGCCCCTTTGGTTCAATTGTATTTAACTTCTTTTGTACCCAGAAAGTTCTCGAAACTTACGAATAAGTTCGTAAGTGAGAGACAAATATTGAAGTCTTCGCGGTGTCTTTATTTTTACGGTTTTCATAACCTTATTATAGTTGATATTCTCGTTATAGAAATGTTTTAAGATGGCATATGTTTCAAAAATATTTTCCAAGTATAAACTTCCGAAATTCATTTTTTAACAATACCTTCTTTGAGAAAGACAAAAATTGTAGTATTCGTGGCTTGTTTATCTTTTTCGGTGCATAGAAATCATAATCCAAGAGAGAAAACGAATTGGCACACCTAAGTTAGCCGTAACTTTTAAGGATTACTGTATGAGTTTTTAAACATCCTAAAATAAATTTTAGAACAATTTATGCCTTATTTTCTATTAAAAGCTATGATTTTACTAGAGCGCTGATTATATTTTAAAATATAAACATCCTTTATCTATCGACGAAATAATCTTAGTTTGGAATACCCCCTAAAGAAGTAAAACTTAAAACCGACAAATAACTAAAATATCCAAAAATCTATAATTTTTTTATTCTAATACCTTAATTATTCAATGCATGACTGAACCTATATTTGTTGTTATTTATAAGCTTACAAAATATAATTGCAAGACGACCCCTTAATACGTAATCTAAAATTATTCCACTACACTTTCAATTAAAAATTACTTTTCATTATGAATTGTATTATCCATATGTGAAATTTAAAGAAAAATTAGCAAACAAAAAATTCTACTTATACTTTAAAGCCATTTTATATTTATATATTTAGTTTCCAAGCAATTATATTTTAAAACTAAACTGTAAAAAGATTTCTAAATATTTTTTAAATAAATTTCTTTTAAATCTAATATTTTGGGTCTTGGCCACTTTGTTTTCAACTAGAACATTTACCATTAAATAAAATTCATGAGACTAAGTAAAATAGTTATCAAATAACAAGAAAATGCATCATTAGGTTCTTGATCATCTTGTTTTCCTACGACATGTAGCCTAAAATTGGCTTCTTAAAGAACACATACTGTTGAGAATTTAGTAAAGTAATTTTCGCGTTTCTAAAATAAGATAATGATTAAATTTAAATTTGTATAAATACTATCAAACCTGTATAACTTAAGCATATCACGTGCAAGTGAACAAAATAATAATAAAAAAACCCATCTAACCCCAAAAAATACCTTAAATAAAATATAACAAAAAAAAATAAGAACCTTGAACTTTCAATTTCAAAAGAAACCACCAACCCTTTAAAGTAACAAAAATAACCATTGTAGCAATAAGAAAAATTTGTAAAAGAACTTGTCAACCTTGTCAAATGTAATCTGGAAGATCTTCTCTCTCGAGCTAGCGAAAGGGGAACGTCCCCAAAAAACCCAAAAACACCACCAAGTGCCCAAAAACCGAATGCACGTGTACAGCAAAAAGCTCGAAGATGATTGGCTAGCTTAGAGAGAGGAGATCTTGCAGAATAAAAAATACCTTGTAAATTTAAAAGTATACCTCACTCTTTACCTTGTAGCTGGACCCGAATGGTCACCTGCCTAAGCGGGAAATTTATTCCAAGTTTTAAAACTTTAAAATTATAACTTCCTCTTTTTTTTATGTCGCTGGACCCGAATGGTCATGTAATACTTAAAAATTTTATCATTTACTATTAAATTTATTGTTTAGTTAAACGAGTCGCTAAATAATTACCAGAACTAAACTACATGGTGCCGAAACCAGGGATAATCGGGACGATTTAGATAAAACCGCGCGCGAAACCACGCGATACGTATGCCGGACGCAAACAACGCGCTCACCCCTGGAAATAACCAGGAAACTAACTCCGCCACCACTGAAGGTAACCAATTAAGTTCCGCTGGTTCCAAACAGTAAACCTCCACTACCTCTGGAAATAACCAGAACAAAAGAAACACGCAAACCTCAATTAAAGCGGCCCAATCTGCTGCTAACATGGCAACAACACCACCTGACAAGGTAAAACAGGTTAAACTCGCACGCGCCTCACAGAAAAGTGCGCTGAATGCAACCACCAGGAAAATTTCCGCCATCGAGAAACTTCTAAAAGCCACGACCATCGACGCGGACGAAATTGAGGACGCCATCACCATTCTAACCCAACGGGAGGAAGACGTTTTGCTAGCCGACGCAAAAGTTCAAAGCCTAATCGACGACGACGACGAGCCGGAAAAAGAAACGGACACCTCCATAGCTTTCCGAGAAGGTATCTCAGATATCAAACTCGAAGCTGGAAGAGCCGCCCGCAAAGCTCATCATGTCAACGGAACCTCATCTTCAGCATCAAACTACAGTGGATCCACCCAAATCACCCACGGAACCACCCCACCGCTTCAACCGCAAGCCGCAGCATCCAGGATGCACCCAAAACTACCAGAAATAACCATTCCTAAATTCTCTGGAGACCACACGAAATGGAACAGCTTCTGGGGAAGATTCAACGCGGTAGTAGAACAACAGAACGTTACAAAGGTAGAGAAATTCATTTATCTAGTGGGTTATTTAGAAGGCGAGGCTCGTGAAGCCGTAAGGGGTTACGATGAGGTAGATGACTGTTATGACCAAGCCGTAACAGTACTTAAAAGGCGTTATGAAAAGAATGAATTAGCCGTTCACTTGCACTTTAAAAAATTACAAGAAACTCAGCCGGTTAATAATTCTAGCAATGTCAAAGCCCTACGTAATTTGTTAGACACGTGCGAAAGTAGCCTTAGAAGCCTTAAGGGAATGGGGGTAGGTTACACTGTAAAAGCCGAAAGTTTTTGCCCTGAAATCTTGACTTGTTTGCCAAAAGATATTAGGACCGCTTATTGCGCTCAACGCAAACCCTCTCAAAATGGTTCAATTTGGGACCCAGACGAGCTAATAGAATTTATTAGGGGACAGGTCGAAAGCAGGGAAATGTCCGAGTTACTGGTGGGAAATCAAGGAAAAAATGTACCCTCCGTAAACCAAGAAAAATTCCAAGAGAGACCCAAATCTAGGAACAAATATGAAAATCATAACCCTAATTATTATAGACCATCAGCCTCCCAATTAGCCACCGGGGTAACCAATCAAACCCCTCAAAACCAAGAACTTACCTATTGTATATTCTGTAAAAATAATAGCCACAAAACCAATTTTTGCGCCAATTACCCACTCGAGCAAAAGAGAACCATTATTAGGGATAGCGGCAAGTGCTATATCTGTCTCCGTACTAATCATGACGCTGGATCATGCAGATCCAGATTTAGAAATTGTAAGAAGTGCCAAAGAAAACATAACTACGCTGTATGCGAAGAAAACCCCGCGCACAAAAAGCCGGTAAATCAAGTCCACACGCAACTTCTAACACAAGTCCAAAACCTAAATTCCAATCAAGTCCACATGCAAGCATATAACCATACGCAAAATCCTACCGCCTATCAAGTCCAAAACCAAGGCCAATCCCAAGTCCACATGCAACCCCAATCCCAAGTCCACATGCAACCCCAATCCCAAGTCCACATGCAACCCCAATCCCAAGTCCACATGCAACCCCAATCCCAAGTCCACATGCAACCCCAATCCCAAGTCCACATGCAACCCCAAGCCCACATGCAACCCCAATCCCAAGTCCACATGCAACCCCAATCCCAAGTCCACATGCAACCCCAATCCCAAGTCCACATGCAACCCCAATCCCAAGTCCACATGCAACCCCAAATTCAGGTCCTACCACCAAACCAAAACCAGGTCCACATGCAACCACTAAATCAAACACAAGTCCATTATTATAACCTAAATCACCCATTTAACCAAGACCAAACACAGTTTAAAACCATAGCCGAAAACCCTACTGAAAATGTAACCATGGCAATGGCGCCAATCAAAACTACCCACCAAAACGTTTTACTCCAAAGAGCCATAGCCGTAGCTAAGAACCCTAGCCAACCAAAAAACTCCCTAATAGCGAAATGCTTCTTAGACGGCGGAAGCCAAGGTAGCTTTATCAAGGAGGAGTTAGCCATTAGATTAAAATTGCCCATAGTTGGAGACCACGAAATAGACGTATTTAGCTTTGGGAACAAGGACCCTCACCAACTTAAACATAAAAGAGTAAAGGTCACCCTAGAAAACAAAGGAAACCCCTCAAAAAGGTAGAAATTATCGCTATAGTCCAGAAATTCCTAACCTATGACTTTTCAAAATCTAGCGACCTAGAGATTAAAGAAATCTTAAAATCCAAGGGTATAGAATTAGCCAGCGAATCCTTAATTGAAAGTGAATCCGACCAGCCAGGCATTGACATCCTTATAGGCGCGGATTACTATTGGGAAATTGTTAGTGGGAAAACAAAGAGATTGGGACCTAGAACCGTTGCTGGGATGGTGCCTAAGTGGGCCCGAGAAGACCGTGGTAAAATCTAACCAGTCAGTTACAACCATGCTAATTAGCCTAGGCGAAAAGCGAATAAACCAAACCCTCAAAACCTTTTTCGACCTAGAGAGTTTAGGAATAGACAGCGCTGAAATTAAGGAGAACCCGAACGACCAAGCCCTTACCACATTTTTTGAAGACGTCCAATTTGACCAAAACCAAGGCCGTTACAAAGTAAAGTTCCCCTGGAAACTTAGTAAGGAGTCTTTAGCAGACAATTACCCTGTAGCTGTCAAAAGAGCCCAAGCCCTAGGAAAGAAGTTTGAGAAAGACCCCGCCTACTATGACAAATACAAAGCAGTAGTTAACGAGCAACTAGATTTAGGGATAGCCGAAATAGTACCCTCGGACCAAATAGAACCGTCAAACCCAGGTACCTATTACATGCCAAACCAAGGTGTAGAAAGAGAGCACGTGCAAACCACCAAATTGCGCGTAGTACTAGACGGGTCATCCCATGCTTATGGGAAGCCATCGCTTAATGACTGTCTTTTGCCGGGACCAAACTTAAACCCAAACCTACTCCTACTCCTACTTAGATTTAGGAAAAATAAAGTGGCAATCGTCGCCGACATAGAAAAAGCATTTTTGCAGATTGCCCTAGATGACCCTGATAAGGATTCAGTTAGGTTTATTTGGTTTCAAGAAGAGAATGGGAAAATTAAACCAGACCACTACGTCATCTTAAGAATGACTCGCGTACCCTTTGGGGTTACGTCAAGCCCTTTTCTCCTTAGCTGCACAATAAAATACCACGTGATGCAGGCAAAAAAATATCCCAAACCTACTCAAACAAGTCCTAAATAACGATCTTTACGTGGACGACCTAACCACTTCCTTAGAAAACGTAGAACAAGGCTTCGAAATATCCCTAGCTGCAGCCAATTTAATGAAGGGGGCGGGAATGAATTTGAGGAAGTGGGGGACAAACTCACAAAAGCTAAGAGACCTCTGGTCAAAACACGACCTAGATACAGGAAATCAAAAATTTGAACAAAACACAGATACCATAGGAAACAAAGTATTGGGGGTGAAATGGGATCCCAATACCGATACTTTTAAGTTCGATCTTTCCAACCTAATTAAGATTAGTAAAACCATCAAAGTCACCAAACGCCAGGTCCTAAGCTTCATTGCACAAATATTTGACCCATTGGGCCTAGCTTGTCCATTCACTATTAGGGCTAAATTACTATTACAAATCTTATGGGAATCGAAAGAGAACTGGGATTCTGAACTTCCTACTGAAACCAAAACCATTTTTGAAACCTGGGTAAATGAACTCCCTACACTCCATCACCTACAAATTCAAAGGCATTACTATTTCCAAGCCACAGAAGAAATTAGAGAAATAGAACTCCACTGTTTTTCAGACGCTAGTCTGAAGGCTTATGCCACGTGTATTTACGTCAGATACAAAACCATAACAAACCAAACAGGAGTATACCTAGTTACAGCCAAGTCCCGAGTTGCTCCACTTAAAAACCAAGACCTAAAACTACCAAGATTAGAGCTCATGGGATGCTTATTAGGGGCACGCCTTACCAACAATATCAAAGCAGTATTTACCGAAAAATTAGCAGGAATCTACTACTGGACAGACTCAATGATAGCCTTAGCTTGGGTGACAGGAGATTCAAACCATTGGAAGCCATTCATTTCAAACAGAACCTTTGAAATACAAAAGTTAACACAAGGGGGGAAATGGTTCCACATACCAGGAAAAGATAACCCGGCAGACCTAGCAACCAGGGGTATTAGCGCGGGCGACTTACAAAACAATAGAAAGTGGTGGGAAGGCCCTACATGGTTAAAAGAACCCAAGGAAACCTGGCCGAATACACCAAACCCAACCGAAAGAGATTTAGACCCAGTAGCCGAGGAGAGAAGGAAAATTATCCTAGCAATTAATGTAACCGAAAAATTAGGAGTCCAAAACCTAATTAACCTATCCAGACATTACCACCTTAACAAAGTCCTACGAATAACAGCCTACTTGTATAGGTTTATACACAACGCTAGGGGTTTAGCCAAACAAACTGGACCTATTTCTGCTGAGGAATTAAACAGGCAGAAACTATCTGGGTAAAATCGGTACAAGCCGAAGAGTACGGACCAGAGATAAGACAATTGAGAAACCCCAAATCAAAAATCGCCCCACTTAAACCTCTATTAAATGAATCAGGCATATTGTGCACGGGTGGGCGATTAGAAGAATCTTCCCTAACTTATGTTGAAAAACATCCCATTATAATGTCCAAAAGCCAAAGGCTTGCAAAATTGCTAGTCGTTAGAAGCCATAATCAAGTCCACCATGGGGGTATCAACGACACAGTCACACAATTGCGGGAGAGGTATTGGATACCTGCTGCTAGACAAATAGTACGTACTATTGTCAAAGATTGCGTAATATGCAAAAGATTAAACGCGAAGACAGGTGAAGCACCAACCGCCCCATTACCGAAAGACCGAATCCAACAGACCCCTCCATTTTCCATCATGGGTATAGATTTCGCGGGCCCACTAATTACCAAGATTGGGAATAAAGAACAGAAAACCTACATTTGTCTTGCCACCTGCGCAGTGACTCGAGCACTACACTTGGAACTTGTCCCATCACTTAGCACCGACGACTTCTTGTTAGCGTTTAGGAGAATTATAGCTAGGAGAGGCGTTCCCTCTGTAGTTTATACAGACAATGCTAAAACCTTCAAAAAAGCCAATACCGACCTAAGACTCATTTGGCAAAACCTAAAGAGAGATCAGATGCGAGAATTCTTCGGTAACCAGGGTATCCATTGGAAGTTTATTATAGAAAGAGCCGCATGGCACGGGGGATGGTGGGAGCGTCTAGTGCGTTCCACCAAAACTAGCCTTAAAAAGTGTTTGGGTAGAGCCCTATTAAACTATACCGAGCTAGAAACTATCCTAGTAGAAACAGAAGCCCTAATAAATAGTAGACCCATTACGTATACCTATAACGACCTTAATGAACCACGACCCCTTACACCCGCTGAGTTTCTCGTCGGGCGCAGACTTAACTCGCTGCCGCCATTAACCTTTAAAAACCATGAAAAAATTCCGATATCGCGCCAAGAAATAACGAAAAGACTAAAATACCGTGAAGCCACGTTAGAAAAAGTATGGAAACGTTGGCGACGTGAATATATCATGGAGCTTCGCTCCGCCCACCACAGTGGTACCAACACCGCCGAATCCAAAATAAAAACCGGTGACGTGGTGCTAATTTACGACGACAAATTACCACGTCACATGTGGCATATCGGATTAGTTAAAGAAATAATCAAAGGACGTGACGATAAAATTAGATCGTGCGTTATTAAAACAAAGAACAATAACACCATAAGACGAACTGTCCAACACCTCTGCAACCTAGAAATAACTTAAAACGCGTAAAATTATACCCTTGGTAATACTATGTATTACCGGGGGGAGTGTTGAGAATTTAGTGAAGTAATTTTCGCGTTTCTAAAATAAGATAATGATTAAATTTAAATTTGTATCAGAGACCTGCACGGGCCGAGTTTTTCAGGCCCGACCCAAGCCCGGCCCGGTTTTAGAATTTTGAATAAGCCCGAAACCCGGCCCGAGTCCGAGTACATAGTTGGTTTTTTGGCCCGGTCCGGTCCGGCCCGGCCCGTTACATGCATTAACCAAGCCCGGCCCGGCCCGACACATTGAAGGAATTGAACAGGCCCGGCCCGGCCCGTTACACGTAGTTCAGTTGTAATTTTTATATTTTTTTACATAAAATCAATGATTTGAATTCATATTTGCTTTAGCGTTGTGTATTATTCATTTCTTTTGATAATTGTTCTTTACATTTATTCTTAGAAGCTTATACTCATTTAAATAATCTTTCATTTGAACTTTGGATTAAATGAGAATCAAGTTCGGCCCGGCCCGGCCCGGCCCGTTATCTTCCAAAATTTTAAAAGCCCGACCCGGCCCGGCCCGTTAATTTCCAAAATTTTAAAAGACCGACCCGGCCCGGCCCGATACAATTTTCAAAAGTGGAAAGCCCGGCTCGGCCCGACCCGATCGGGCCGGGCCTCGGGCCGGACCGGGCTTGAGCTCGGCCCGTGCAGGACTCTGATTTGCATAAGTACTATCAAACCTGTATAACTTAAGCATATCACGTGCAAGTGAACAAAATAATAATAAAAAAACCCATCTAACCCCAAAAAATACCTTAAATAAAATTAATCAAAAAAAAAAATAAGAACCTTGAACTTTCAATTTCAAAAGAAACCACCAACCCTTTAAAGTAACAAAAATAACCATTGTAGCAATAAGAAAAATTTGTAAAAGAACTTGTCAACCTTGTCAAATGTAATCTGGAAGATCTTCTCTCTCGAGCTAGCGAAAGGGGAACGTCCCCAAAAAACCCAAAAACACCACCAAGTGCCCAAAAACCGAATGCACGTGTACAGCAAAAAGCTCGAAGATGATTGGCTAGCTTAGAGAGAGGAGATCTTGCAGAATAAAAAATACCTTGTAAATTTAAAAGTATACCTCACTCTTTACCTTGTAGCTGGACCCGAATGGTCACCTGCCTAAGCGGGAAATTTATTCCAAGTTTTAAAACTTTAAAATTATAACTTCCTCTTTTTTTATGTCGCTGGACCCGAATGGTCATGTAATACTTAAAAATTTTATCATTTACTATTAAATTTATTGTTTAGTTAAACGAGTCGCTAAATAATTACCAGAACTAATTACCAATTACCAGCAACTAAAACCATAAATATTCATCCATTGTTTCAGTCCGGTGGATGGAAAAAATATTAGCTCTCCCAAGCACTTTTCTACACATACGTTTGTTATTTTCCTTAATTATTTGCCTAAAATTGGCTTCTTCAAGAACACATACGTTTCTTATTTTCCTTAATTATTAGCCTAAAATTGGCTTCTTCAAGAACACATACGTTTCTTATTTTCCGTAATTAGTTTTATATACATAAAAACGGTTTATATACATAAAAACGGTTTTTTATGTAAATTTACCTGAGGAGCTTGTATAATGTACATTTTTACCTCTCCGAGTGACGTATGTCACGGAGAGGTTCTAATTTCGACGTGTGTGTGTGTCTGTCTGTGTGTTTGTCTGTTGTTACACCCACGTGACCGCGTTCGCAGTTTCCAAATTGGAGCAAACGTGTTCGCCATTTCCGAACTGCTTTCACAGTCACGGAAATGGCTCCTTTACTTGAGTTCTCACACCACCATCTTCTCGTCTTTGTCCATCCCACACGGACACCAGTCTGTACTTACTGGCTTCTAATCACCACCATCTTTTGGTCTTCGTCCATCCCACATGGACACCAGTCTGTATTCATTGGCTTCTAATCACCACCATCTTCGGGTCTTCGTCCATTCCACTTGGACACCAGTCTGTACATACTGGCTTCTAATCTCCACTATCTTTTGGTCTTCGTCCATCCCACATGGACACCAGTCTGTACATACTGGCTTCTAATCACCACCATCTTCTGGTCTTCGTCCATCCCACTTGGACACCAGTCTGTACATACTGGCTTCTAAACACCACCATCTACTGGTCTTCCGTCTATTCCACATAGACACCAATCTGTCTTATTGGCTTCTAACTCCATAGTCATCGTTTGGTTTAAGACATTCGCGGCGATCAGCTAGGGTTACGAGAAACGTCTAGCCTCCCTAGGGTGGGTTGTCCACCAAAGGTTTTCGCAATTGCGGTTGTTCTTGCTTTTAGCTGTAGTTCGACACCCTTATATACTACCTATTTGAGTAAGGTAATGCAACCGGCGTATGCTTCATTTCAAACGCCAAAATTAGTCAAGTCTCTCAAGAATGTCTAATTGTTCTTTATCAACGCGATGTAACGCTCTATAAGGCGAACAACTAACGAAGAAAATATTTAATATTAATTATATTTATTTTAATATTTAAGATAATCTAGTTTCTCAACTCAAAATTAAAACGGAAAGAGTTAAAAAGCAGCCTATGTTTTAGTCTGTGTGTGTCCGTCCGTTAGTGCACCGCGTTAGCAGTTCGCTTTGTTTTGTGGAAAGAAATCCTACAAAACCTTAATATTTGGTTTTCTCATAATATATTATTAATATATGGAAATATTTTTCGTAATTTCGATGCCTTTAGTGGTTTTGTAGCTATAAAGCTCTGTTTCATTCTGATATCCCAAGAATATTTTTTATTATTATTATTTGAAATCGATGTTTATATATTACTTAAGCTATACTACATCTGTTTATAGCATAATTCTTTCTAAAGTGATTTCAAGAAGAACGCAACTATATTGGGCAAATGAACTTTTATTTGTCATTAGGCCTAGTGAACCAAAAAGTAAACGCTTGGGTTTGGTTTTCGTTTCTGTAATACAGAGACATTAACGGTTCAGAGTGAGCCGAAAGTTAAATACACTTTTAAATAATTAGGCTTAGACTTTATAATCATGGTGGAAATCTGGGCCGCGTTCAGCAGAGCTCAGCGCTGTCAGGCGCTGTTAGCAGTGTCATCCAGAACGGGATTTTGTTATTGAATTTTGACGTCACGGTGCTCAGTGAGCCAGCGCGGTCTTCAAGGAAAATAGTCGGGTTTTTGGATAACGTGACGTAAAACGCGTAGTTCTCAGCTTGGCGAAAAAGCATGGAGGAATTAATACAAATAGCTCTTGCTGATTCTGATGGGACTATAGCTATTTAATTGGCGTGAAACAAGTTGATCACGCGAGAGCGGCGAGAAGTTTAAGAGACATGTTAGTTTCTATGTTTAATTATAAAAGTTGTTCTTATCTATCTCCATAAATATGTTATCATACAATTTTTGTTAAGCCTTTGTACCTTGCACGCTTTATTGCGCTAGCTTCATTTTTAAAAGACCGATGACCGGAGAAAAGCTATGACGACAGATCTCACCAGAAAACGTTTTCCAAAATCCGCTGTCTTTTTTGGTGAGCTCTGCTGAACGCAGCCCAGATCAGTGAAAGGTCTGATCGTAATCGGATTATAGCTTCGTGTGTTCATGCTTTTTATGGTGCGCATTTACCTTCAGTGTGTGTAGCCACAAATTAGCTTTGGTGTTATGTAACTTTAATCGTCATGTTGACAAACTAAGAAAATTGTTGAGGTGAAAGGAGAGGATAGTGTTTACATGGCAACCCTGTTGTGAATATGGCTTTGAACATAGAGGGTATACAGTTGAGGAGTAGCAAATTGGGCCTTTACAAATACGTAAAGGTAATATCCCTCCAAAGTTTTATCTCTTCATTTCCCGTTTTTCCCCCATCGGATGATTTTAATGTGTACAAGTATATCCTTATTGGATGTAAAATGTCGTCTGATTTACAGTATATTTGCTATGCTTTGTATACTGCTTTAATATTTCATAAATTTTAACTTCAGTATTTGTTCATAAAAAAAGAAACATTTCCATAACTGGGTAAATAAGTTTGTAGGTAGTCCTTCTCTTGACTCGGAGAGGTAATATTTTGGTTTTCCCAACTTGTTATTTTTTAAAGTTACGAGTTTACTGAAATATCGTTACAGAAATATTTGGTTAAAGATTTGAAAATATTTTTACTTAAAATCTTTTTATTAAATATAATAGCGTAGCTTTCGCCTCGCAGCAAGAGGATCCCGGGTTCGATCCCGGACTGTGGCACCGGGTGAAAATCTGGGAACAAATCCTTCTGCGTAGAGTTTGCAAGTTCTCTCCCCGCTTGTCAAAAGGAGTTTTCCTCCGCGGTCTAACCCGGTTTCTCCTTTCCATCAAAACTTAACTAACGGTAATAGTTAGTATAGGGCGCTGTAGGTTAGTTGTGGCATAGGGGCTAGCCACCACCCCTCTATGAATTGTAAAGGGACCCACCTGTAAACAAGCCACAGGCTTAGTGTGGATATCCCTTCATAGACAAAAAGCTTAGATTATTTGAGTTCTGACTACAACATATCTCTTGAAATAATATTCATAAAGAATTCTAAAAAAACTAACATTTGTCGTGAATTACTCCGTCTAGAGAGAAAAAGAGATTTTGGGCACAAGTGAAGTTAACTAAAGAGGAGTTGCACCAATTTTGACTACCCAACTCTTTATTATTTTAAATACAAGGAGGACTTCAGGTACTAACAATATAATAATTTATTTGCTATCATTGTCAGTGGAAATAATAGTAACCAAACAATATACACTTCTCCACGTGCCATAAATAAGGGAAATTTCGAAAACAGAACCTATAATTATTATATTTTTCAACCTGGTAAGAAATCAAAATCAAAGGTATCTACGGCGTTAAAAGTCTATAAATTACTAAATTTTTGAAGGGGAGGATCTCTTATAGAAATAAGAAAGGCATTATTTCGGATAAAAGGTCTTTGGGCACTGAAAATATACGAATTACTTTCCCATTATCCCTGGCTATTATTGATAAAGTGAAATCTTACTAACCAAAAATACTCCAATTCTCTAAGTGTTGCTAACAAAAGTACTCTACTTCACTACTGTTCTAAAAAATTATTTCGAATAAAAGAGAGGGTCATTATACAGGACAAACAACGCACCTACGAATAGACATTTGAAATTTTATTTCTGAAGAATAAACATCTGCAAAATGACTTCTGAAATTTCTAATAAAAGACCTATCGATAATTCAGAATAAAGAAACAAGGTGAAAGGACGTCTTAAGAAACTTAATTCGAAATTTTATCTAAGTTAAACGCTTTATCTTACATTCGGTCTCGTCGATGATATGGAAATTGAAATTTTTCTTAGTAGAAAAAACCATCTTAAAGGATTTTCTCTACCTCTCGAAACTTGGAAACATTTTATGGAAAAATAGACTGATATATATATATCAATTACTAACTTCGAATCCTGATAAAAAAAACTAAAGAATTTTAAAGTTTAGAGGATAAGACAGAACAGAATTATATTAAACTTAACGCGTCTTTCGACGGTATAATTTTTACTTTTCAAGATATCGTAGATTTTAATTTTTAAATATCCCCTATAGAAGTCCTTACTTTAAACCGACAAATACCTAAAATAACGAAACATTTAGAACTTTTAAAGTGTAATACTTTACCAATGGAATGTATGATTGAAACTGTATACTAAATTCTTTTCAAACTTAACAAATATTTATTCGAAGACGAACCGTTCACGAATCATTCTACGAACACTTCAACGAATTATTAAATAACATTATGAATTATATACTCCTACGGAAACAATTTAAAAATTTAAAGACACCTTATAGAAAAGAAAAAATGCAAGTGTACTTTAAAACCATTTAACCTTCATAGCTTAATAATTTCCCAACAAAAATATTTTAAAACTAAATTGGAAAAAGATTTGTAAATCTTGTGACAATAGATTTTCTTTAAATTAATAATTGGATCTTGACCATCTTGTTTTTTAGCTACAACATATCCTTTTAAATAAGATCCGTAAAGAACAAATCTAAGCTTAAAGAGTACACCTCTCGACTCAAAAGACATCACAATTATTCCTCAAATAGGATTGACCATACCGTCATCCAAGCGAGTCGTCCAAGATACCAACGCGCGTGTAAACGAAGTGAGGAGAAGGGAGGGGGGTTTGTATCGCGTATTATCGTAATGGTGAGTCGCCCAATACGCAAACTCGTGTATAAACTAAATATGGAGGAGAGGGGTTACGTATCGAGTAAATATCAAAAAATCGCCTAAACTTTTTTTTGGTTTATTAGTTTTTAATGGTATTTTATGTCTATAATATATTTATTTTTTCGTAAAAGGTTTGTTGTTGAAAAACATTTTTTTTTCATTTGTATTTCTTAAGGTGACGATTTTACTTTAAATTGTTATATGCAAGTTATTAGGTATTGATATTTAAATTGTTATATGAAAGTTATTTGGTCTTGATATTTAAATTGTTGTATGAAAGTTATTACGTCTTGATATTTGTATTGAATACAAAGAAATTTTATTATTTATTTATATTTGTACTGTGTACAACAATATTTTGGTGTTTACGTAATCTCTAATCTAATTAAATTTCAATGCTTC
Source organism: Phalangium opilio (assembly GCA_019434445.1). NCBI lineage: Eukaryota > Metazoa > Arthropoda > Arachnida > Opiliones > Phalangiidae > Phalangium > Phalangium opilio. The sequence goes on from JAEQBA010001563.1 coordinate 18,229, forward strand.
AAAATATATATTTGGTGTATCCTATTCAATGTTTACCCAAATAAAAATTTGAAAAGAATTAAAAGCATTATTTTCTTTCTAAAGGATAATAATAAAAAAAATTTAAAACTTATATTGGGGTCTTGACCATCTTGTTTTTTCCACTACAACATACCCTTTTAAACAAGAGCCGAAATGAAAAATTCTAAGCTTAAAGAGTACCCTCTCACCCCGAAGGAAATCGTGACGATGCCACCCTCTAGCTGCAAAAAAATATCTTTCCCTATAAACCCAAAAAGATTTTCGCTCTGAAATATATTTTCCCTGTAGTATCAATTGGTATGAAAAAGTGATCGCCCAGTTGGGGGCTCACTGAAAAACTGACCGTCCAAAACAACAACTCGCGTCTCATAACTTCCCCTTCCCTCGCACTCGCACTCGCGATGACGTTAAACGCGTATGTAATAGAAAGGTCCCTCCCATCCCTGAATAACATGATAGAAAGGCTAATGATACACATATATATTCATGTTAATAAATAAATTCATGAAATACGTTATTATTTCGTGTAAAAGCAACAGTTTCCTACAAACGATAAATTACTAGCCCTTAAAAATACGCCCCTTTCGAATTTGTCAATATGTAAACAGTGAAGATAAGGGAGGGGAACTTGAAATTAAAGAGGTCCGGTAATTATTGGTTGTGAACAAATCGTAACCAAAGGGATGTACCGGGATTTAGGGGGGGTCTCTAATTCAGAATAAGAACTTTAGTCGAATAAAAGGTGTTCTTTGGGAACTGACAATACATAAATTACTTTCCCCCAACCTATTACCACGGGCCACTAAACTAAGAGGACATTTCAGCTCCAGCTTTGGCTATACAAACGGTTTGCCTCTTCAAAGAAACGGGCATCTATGTGAGTTAGGAGGGAACAAGTTGGGAAAACCAAAATATTACCTCTCCGAGTCGGGGAAAAGACTAGTATACGACTCAATATCGAAATACTAGAGCAACATTTTTTCCCTTTGTTTTGTCTAACGAGGCTTAAGTCATTGAATAGTTTTCTCTACATTATCAAAATATATAATCATCCGCTAATCCTAGGTTTCAAATCATTATTTACAAAGAATATATAAGTTCTATGTTAAATTTTATTCTCTGATGCATACCACAAACCCGATAACGATTAGCCCATTCACTGATCTAATGCTACCATGATGCTTTCTTCTATTTTAAAATCTATATCTGATTATTTAAACGTGTATTTAACTTTCGGCTCACTCTGAACCGTTAATTTCCCTTCATTACAGACACGATAATCAAAACCCAAAGTTTACTCCACCTCAGGTCTGAATTATTTACTCTTTGATTCACTAAGCCTATTGCGGATCAAACTTGATTTACCCGACAGAATCCAGGCCTTAGCTTTCTTTTTGAAATACCTAAAACAAGGATTATTCTATATACAGATGTAGTATAGCTTAAGTTATATATAAACAGCCATTTCAAATAATAATATTAAAAAACATCCTTGGAATATCAAAATGAAACAGAGCTTTAAAGCTACAAAAGTACTAAATGCATCGTAATTACGAAAAGGATTTCCACCAATTCACTTTATATTATGGAAAAAGTTAATATTAAGGTTCTGTAGGATTTCTTAACACATCAAAACAAAGCGAACTGCTAACTCGGCGCACTAGTGTGACAACGGACAGACACACACAGACAAAAAAATAGACTGCTTTATAACTCTTTCCGTATTAATTTTGAATTGAGAAAAGAGATTATCTTAAATATAAAAACAAGATTATCTTAAATATTAAAATAAATATAATTAATATTTAATATTTTCTTCGTTAGTTATTCGCCTTATTGAACGTTACATCGTTTTAAAAAAGAACAATTAAACATTCTTGAGAGACTTGACTAATATTGGCGTTTGAAATGAAGCATACGCCGGTTGCTTCGCCTTACTAAAATAGGTAGTATATAAGGGTTTCGAATCGCAGCTATGGATAAGAACAGCGCAATTGCGTGAACCTTTGGTGGAAGCCCCACCTTAGGGAGGCCGGACGTTTCTCGTAACCCTGGCCGATCGCCGCGTATGTCTTAACCTTAACGATGATGATGGAGTAGAAGCCAGGTGTGCAGACTGGTGTCCATGTGGGATGGACAAAAACAATGACCAGTAGATGGTGGTGTGTAGAAACCAGTGTGTACAGACTGGTGTCCATGTGGGATGGACAAAGACTAGAAGATGGTGGGGATCTCATTAGAAGCCAGGTGTACAGACTGGTGTCCATGTGGGATGGACAAAGAGCAGCAGATGATTGTGATTAGAAGCCAGTGTGTACAGACTGGTGTCCATGTGGGATGGACAAAGACCAGAGGCTGGTGATGTTAGACAGGCAATGGAGTAATAGCCTGTAAGTGTAATACAATTTTCGAAATTTCCGGAAATTGAGAACACGTTTGCTCCGATTTGCAAACTGCGAACGCGGTCACGTGGGTGTAACAACAGACAGACACACAGACACGTCGAAATTAGAACTTCTCCGTGACATACGTCACTCGGAGAGGTAAAAAGGGGGTCGAACCGGAACGTGTAACACGTACCGCAACGCCATCTACCGTACAATAGACTAATTACTCTGCCAGTCTGTCTTCTGCTACTATTATAATAGCTTTAGGCCTGTCTCGCTTTTTAGTTTTGGCGGTTACTTCTTAATTTAACTCTATTATTTATAATGGGTGTAAAGTATTGTGTATTCCCTAACTGCAACACCGATAGTCGCTACAGCACTAAGTCTCATATACAAGGAGTTCGGTTTATACCCTTTCCCAAATATAAAACTAAACAAGTATATTGCATTCAATGTGTAAACTGGCTAGCAAATTAGAAGAACGGATTTACAGTAGATGACATTGGACCTAATACGTACCTATGTTCTAAACATTTAAAAGACGATTGTTTTCAAAGTAAGCTATGCCTTAAAAGACAAATGGTAAGCTTTACTCAATACTACTTAGTCTAAAAAATACTGTTTTCTAGCCTCACTCGCCTTGTAACCGAAATGACGTAGTTCAGCTTTTTAAAAACTACCGCTAGAGTCGACACTAGTAAAAACCGTTTAGCTTGAGCGCCCGCCCAATAGCAGAGCTGAAATGTCCTCTTAGTTTAGTGGCCCGTGCTATTACTGCCTAGAAAAATAAACAAAAATACTCTTCTCCACTACGTGTTAAGAAAAGGGGAATTTTAAATAAAAGAGGACAGCTAATTATTGGTTGTCAACAAGGTGAAATGAAAAGGAATTTACCAACGTTTAAATAAGGTTGACCATACCGACATCTAGCGGTGAAAAAAATATCTTTCCCTATAAACCCAAAAAAAAGTTTCGCCTCTCTAAAATATATTTTCCCTGTAGTACAAATGGGGGGAGGGGTGGATGAAAATATGGTCGTCCAGGTTCCCTATAAACCCAAAAAAGATTTTCCCTGTGTGGCGTATAAACCGAAATGGAGAGTCATGTGGCGCATAAACCAAATGGAGATCGGCAAGGGGGGTCGCAGAAAAAGAGTACAAAAATGGGAGGGGGGAGGGGAGGGGGATACATGTGGCGTATAAACAAAATGGGGGTCGGCAAGGGGGTCGCAGGGACCCGAGTGGCGTATACTGCTGTATTATTCATTCTCTAAAGTGCTTTTGATATATAAATTGAAAACTGAAAGTGTTGATATTATTATCATGTGATATTGCAAAAACATCTTTAGTATGATTTTCGACTTTCGTCACGTTTTTAACTTCTATGCAACTTGTATTAAAATTTTTTTTCTTAAATTTGGAATGTAATAAGAATAACAACAACGACCCAAGGGCTCGTAATAGCAGCCACATCGTACCATATTTAACAGGAGTACAGAAAATTTAGTGAATAGCCCCTCGATGCGCTACTGTTTTAAAATTATTACTGATATGTTTTACTTCAGTGAGGATGCGCATCCTTTAACAGTGGTAAAACGTAATACCCATTAAAAGAAGTACAGATAATCAGAGTGAATAGCCCCTCGAGGCCCTAACAAAAAACTATAACCCCTAATCCTTACTTAAATAAATTTACTTATGTATGTTAATTCTTCTCGATTTGAGCAGAAATGCACGTAAATTCTAATAATGAACACCATTCTAAATATAACGTCGGTATTTACTTGCTTTTGCTTCTTAAAAATTCCCCTCGATTTCTTTGAATTTTGAAATCGGGGAGAGGGATGATTGAAGGCGTGAAACCCTTATGGTCCACGGGTGACCGGAATTTTAAAGGGAGTATTAAACCTTCGATTTAAATTAAGGCAATAAAATCCTCTCTCTCTAGCTTTATATATATCAAGGAAACTTAAACCACATTTCACAAAGCTTAACCTTACCTGTACAATTAAATGCAATGCTAAAACATACTATTATAATCCCCATCCTTTTAAAATACACGAACGAAAAATATCACCTCAGTAGTATATAAATAAGAGAACGGGATGGGTATGAATTTGCCATAGAGATAACATGGGGTATGATACCCTATGGGAAAATTAACATTGGGTATGAAAATTCGACGGTCTCGAATTTTTCCGAAGCGGCTTTTTTGTGCACCTTGGACGGCACGGAGAGTACGTAAGTTTCACGGTAAAATGAGAACAGAGCGGGACGGGTATGGACCATAGAAATAACACTGGGTGTATAAATTTTGCCGCCTCATAGTACGGTAGAGGCTGACAAAGGTCGTACGGAGGGTCCGTACATAAATCGACGAGGGGGATTGGATTCTTACCGTTTCAGAGTACGGGGGAAGACCGAATTAATTGTATGAAAATTATTTGCCTAATCATCGGTGCTTTCCCTGGTATATTACGGGAGTCTGGTGTCGAGACAGAACGAAGAGTTCTCAAATTTCCCTTCCGAGAGAGAGGAGAACGTTTTCAGTGTACTTAAAGTATAAAAGAGCGTGCATTATAAATTCTCCATAGGGATTGTACATACAACGTTGACTATAGGGTATATAAATTGTCTGAACAATGGAAAATGAGGATTGTTTTTAATTTCACCGATCCAAGGGTACGGGAGAGGCCGACTAAATATTACGGTTAGTTATTTAGGTACAGTTTTCAAGGAAGATCTACAGTATATCTATAAGCTATATTTTTTAATAACGAATTATTATACCTTGGACGACATGGAGAGTACGTAAGTTTCACGGTAAAATGAGAACAGAGCGGGACGGGTTAGGACCATAGAAATAACATTGGATGTATAATTTCGTCTCGATTTCTCTGAATCGGCTCTCATGGACGGCAAGGAGAGGACAAAGTTTCACGGTTAAAAAAAAAGAGAGAGAAAGAGGGAGAGTTCTAGTTTCGTTACTATGAGAGAAAAGCTCGAGGTTTGGAATTTCATAAATTGTTTATGCGTGCTTTTCATCCATACGAGACAGTTATCTGCCGCGGTGTGTTTTTAAATTAAGAAATAAAAATTGTAGTATGGGAGAGAAGAAAAAGAAATGTTTTTGGCGTGATGCAAAATTAAGTTTTGACGGTCTTCGTACAAAACGCGTACGGTGGGTTATAAGATTTCGGTAAAGTTGGATATACGTATATTGTGATCGAAGAAACATGAGACATGGATGAGGGATATACCCTATGGAATATTACGATAGGTATGCCCCCTATAAAACGGATATAATTTCGATTCAATTTCTCTGAATCGTCTTTCTTGGTCGGCATGGAGAAGACGTAAGTTTCAAGGTTATAAAAAAGAGAGCTCTAGTTTCGTTACGATGAGAGAACACAAGGTTGGGAATTTCATAAATTGTTTATGCGTGCGTTACACCTATACGTGACAGTTGTCTGCGGTGAAGTGTTTTTGTAATTAAGAGAGGTAAATCAGCTTATTGGAGAGAAGAAAAAGAAATTTTTTGCCGTGATGTAAAATCAAGTTACAGTATGACCGTCTTTGAACAAATCGCGTACGGTGGGGTATAAGAGATCAGCAAAGTTTGTATACGTATATGATGATAGAACGAACATAGTTCATGGATGAGGGATATACCCTATGTATTGTATCGAGGGGTACATACACCCTTTAGAATATAACCTGGATGGATATATTAAGTTATAATTTTCAAGGAAAATATACAGTATATCTACAAGTTTTATGTTTATAATTACGTAAAATAATAATGAGGGTTACTACCCGTTTAATTTCATTCTGAATTCGTATCTGGTTTTGTACACATTTTGGAAAGCGACAAAAAATGTACGCGATTACCGTATTAAATTTTTCTGAGGTATTCGTTGCCAATGGGCCCTATAAAATGAAGTTTGGAAAGAATCTCCTGCAAGGTTGAAGTGAACTTTATGAGAGCCAAGAACGAATTTGTCGTTAAAGAACTACGGGAGAAAGTCGTGGTTGCACTTTTTGGCCACCTTTCCCCCACAGCAAGCTAAACGTGAAAGACAAGGCTTTAATTTCCTCGATCTCCAGACAGAACAAAGCCATAGAGTTAGCTAGATTGAGAGCATAATTTCGTGTCAATTTCTCTGAATCGGCTCTCTTGCTCGGCAAGGTGAGGACGTAAGTTTCATTTTCTCTCTCTACAACTATTTCGCGGACTTTCTTCGACTAAGTCTGACCTCGATTGTCTAAACGTGTAGGCTTTTATCCACAATATAAGATTGAAAGCATTGTCAAATACTAAATTAGATTAAAAGGTCGGTTGGATGACATTTTCATTAAAAATTGCTCTTAAATAACTAATTTCAATAAGACGTTCTGATTTTTGAACAAACTGTGGTTGAAATAACTAATTTCAATAAGACGTTCTGCTTTTTGAGCAAACTGTGGTTGAAACTGTTGTAAAACTATTAAAATGTGTTTTTAAAGATACCCTATGGGAAAATTAACATTGGGTAAGAAAAAACGACGGTCTCGAATGTTTCCGAAGCGGCTGTTTTGTGCACTTTGGACGGCATGGAGAGTACGTAAGTTTCACGGTAAAATGAGAAAAGAACGGGACGGGTTAGTAATAACATTGAGTGTTTATTTTCGTCTCGATTTCTCTGAATCCTTGGACAGCAAGGAGAGGACGTAAATTTCACGGTTAAAAAAAGAGAGAGATAGCTCTAGTTTCGTTACGATGAGAGAACTCGAGGTTTTGGAATTTCATAAATTGTTTATGCGTGCGTTTCACCCGTACGAGACATTTGTCTGCGGCGGTGTGTTTTTTAGCCATATCGTAGTATACGATAGGCTCTTAGTTTGACCCGAGCCGTCGTAGTAGTAGTAGTAGTGGCCGGGGTTGTCGCTTCGTTATCGTCAGATTTTAGCTTAAAAGGAACTTTATATTACCACAACCCACCCATAGGGGTTACTGGGCTCGGTTAGAGATTTAATTATAATTAAAATTTTTTCAGGTCAGACCCGGGAATCGAACCCGGGTCGCTGGCGTAGTAGACAAACGTTTTAACCACTAAACCATAGAGACTTGATAGAAACTCCGAGTTTTTTATTATTTATTTTTATCTCTAATAATTTGTATGTTTGGGGTTTTTATATTTATTTTCTTTTTATGTATGTGCTAATTAAATAGATAACGATTTTTCTACCGCGCTCCTCATGTGTTTCGTTCTCGTTCGGTAGCTATCGTCATCTATGTTATGTTTGACTGGAACGTTTAGGCGGTTAATTCAAATGTGGGTTTAGATAGAGCTAACATAGTGTTAAATGAGCGTTATGCGTTTGATCATTTTAGCATTGCTAAAGGTAATTCGAGGGGATAATCACTAAAATGCGTAATCACTACAACTAAACTTTCTCTTTCAAAAGTTTCTGGGCATAAGTCCTTGTTAGAAATTTATAAGATGCGATAAGTGGGCATCGGCATAAGTCTATGTTGTAAACTCATCGAGGGGATTATCACTAAAAACTATCTGTTCTTCGATTCGCCGGAATATTAGAATTACAGCATAAGTAAATTTATACGGTTATAATTTAATCACTGTTTAGGGTGGGGAATCGAGGGGCTATTCACTCTGATTTTATGCACGGTAAATCATTTAAGCATTGTAAAAGATAGCGCTATTCACTCATTAGGGTAAGGTATAGAGGGGTTATCCACTCATTAGGGTAGGGTATAGAGGGGCTATTCACTCGTACGATATGGCTACTATTACGAGCCCTTGGGCTGTCTTGTTTTTATTAAGGATGGTAAATCGGAGTATAGTAAAGAAGAAAAAGCTTTTTTTTGACTCATAAACTGTTGTAAAATGATTAAAATGTGTTTTTAAAAAGTAAAACTATTAAAATGTGTTGTTAAATGAGTAAAAATTGGATAATTGTTGATAAATTACTATAAAAAATTGTTGAAAATTTCGTTATATGACAAAATTTGAATAAAAATATCATTGAATGCCTTTAGTATGATAGAAAATGATGTGAAGTGACTGAGAAGCTTTTTGGAGTGTTGTTAAATGAATAAAGGGTGGTTTAAAGTGTCGTTAAATGAATAAAAGGGATTGTCTACCATTGGGTCGAATCCCATTGGATCGAATGTCTCGTTCGACCGAATCCCATTAGACCGAATACCGCAATTTGGGCGGTTTTCCAATCATGAATTTTTCTATTGATTTTCCTATTAAACTTCTTGTTATTGCAGAAAATACTGAACCAAACGTAACCTAATATAACAGTAATGTTTTGGAAAAGGCATATTTTTGGAGAAGTCAATGAAGCTAAATTTCAATATTTTGGAAAAGGCGTAACATTGTTAAATGATTTATAAATTATTACTAACCTAATTTAACCAAACCTAACCTAACATAGAAGTAATGTTTTGGAAAAGGCATATTATTTGAGAAGTCAATGAAGCTAAACATCAATATTTTGGAAAAGGCGTAACATTGTTAAATGAATTATAAAATATTACTAACCTAACCTAACCTAACCAAACCAAACCAAACCTAACCTAACATAACAGTAATGTTTTGGAAAAGGCATATTATTTGAGAAGTCAATGAAGCTAAATTTCAATATTTTGGAAAAGGCGTAACATTGTTAAATGATTTATAAAATATTACTAACCTAACCTAACCTAACCTAACCAAACCTAACCAAACCTAACCTAACCTAACCAAACCAAACCAAACCTAACCAAACCAAACCAAACCTAACCAAACCTAACCTAACCTAACCAAACCAAACCAAACCAAACCAAACCAAACCTAACCTAACCTAACCTAACCAAACCTAACCTAACCTAACCTAACCTAACCAAACCTAACCAAACCTAACCAAACCTAACCTAACCAAACCTAACCTAACCTAACCTAACCTAGCCAAACCTAACCTAACCTAACCAAACCAAACCTAACCTAACCTAACCTGATCAAACCTAACCTAACCTAACCTAACCTAAAAATAAAATTGATTTTCTTATTAAACTTCTTGATACTGCAGCAAATAATATGTGTTCACCAATAACATTCTTCAATAAATTTCAGAAAATAACTTCCATTTTTGGAAATTGTCTAACCCTAACCTAACCATACCTAACGTAATCTAACCTTACCATTAAGAGATCTCCCTCCCAAGTACTGACGGCGCTCGATGCTGCTTAACTTCTTCGATCATCCAAATCACTTTATCCATTGCGCTACTGGAGCCCGGCAACTCAAGGAAAACGCTATGATTTTATATGTGTAAACCCATCCCATTCAGTCGAAAGCTCTTCCATTTAAATATTCCCATTCAGTAGAAAATCGCTCTTTGGGCTATAAATTGTTTTAAATTTGGCTACAATTTTAGAAATTTGAATTCGATCCAACGGGATTCTATCCAATAGGATATTACCAATAAAAGGTGGTTTAAAGTGTCGTTAAATGAATAAAAGGTGGTTTAAAGTGTCGTTAAATGACTAAAATAAGAATGGAAATGTCGATAAATGACTAAAATAAGAATGGAAATGTCGTTAAATGACTAAAATAAGAATGCAAATGTCGTTAAATGATTAAAATAAGAATGGAAATGTCGTTAAATGACAAAAATAAGAATGGAAATGTCGTTAAATGACTAAAATAAGAATGCAATGTCGTTAAATGGCTATAATATAGAAGAAAACGATCTTGAATGACTAAAATGTGGCTTGAAGCGTAGTTAAATTACAGAAAAGTAGTTGAAAATGTTGATTAATGACTAAGAAATGGTTTAAAGTGTTGATAAATGACTAAAAAGTGGTTCAAAGCTTCGATAAATGACTATAAATTGAAAGAAAATTACATTAACGGACCGAAAAGCTGTCTATAGTGCCGATAAGTGACAAAAAAATACTACGAAGAGTTGTGAAATGACTAAAACATGGTTCAAAGTGTTGTTATGTTAATAAAATGGTGTTGAAAGTGTTGATGAATGTCTAGAAAAGTGGTTGAAAGGGTCGTTAAATAATTAAAATATGAATGAAAATGTCTTTAAATGACTAGAACGATGTTAAATGAGTGAAAAGCGGTTTAAAGTGTAGTAACATTACTAAAACGTTCTTGAAAGTGTTGATAAATGACTAAAAAGTTGTTAAAAGTGTTGATAAATGCTAAAAAGTTGTTGAAAGTGTTGATGAATGAGTAAAAAGTTGTAATGAAAGTTGTTGAAAGTGTTGATAAATGACTAAAACGTTGTTGAAAGTGTTGATAAATGACTAAAAAGTTGTTGAAAGTGTTGATAAATGAATAAAAATTGTTGAAAGTGATGATAAATGACAAAAACGTTGTTGAAAGTGTTGATAAATGAGTAAAACGTTGTTGAAAGTGTTGATAAATGAATAAAAAGTTGTTGAAAGTGTTGATTAATGAATAAAAAGTTGCTGAAAGTGTTGATAAATGACAAAAAAGTTGTTGAAAGTGTTGATAAATGACAAAAAAGTTGTTGAAAGTGTTGATAAATGACTAAAAAGTGGTTCAAGCTTCGTTAAATGACTATAATGTGATCGAAAATTATGTTAATGGAACGAAAAGTTGTTCGTTGTGTTGTCAAATGACAAAAAAGTGCTAGGAAGTGTCTTTAAATGACGTTTAATGACAATAATAAAAAAGATAACGATGGTAAATGACTGAAAAGCGTTTTAAAGCGTAGTTAAAATACTGAAAAGCGTTTTAAAGCGTAGTTTAAATACTGAAAAGCAGTTGAAAATGTTGATTAATAAATAAAAAGTGGTTCAAAGTGTTGATAAATGACTAAAAAGTGGTTGAAAGCTTCGTTAAATTACTATAATATGATAGAAAATTATGTTAAAGGACCGAAAAGCTGTTTGAAGTGCTGTCAAATGACGAAATATGCAAGGAAGTGTTGTTAAATTACTAAAAACTGGTTCAAAGTCTGGTTAAATTTCTGAAAACTGGTTGAAAGTGTTGCTAAATATATGATTAAGATGAGATACGCCAGCATTTACGTGATTGGTTGAATTTATCATATTATAGAGAGACCTTATAAAATACTTCGCAGATCCCAAAATAAGGCTTACACAATTCTTCAAGCTGTCCGCAATACTAAATGGTGATAATCAATTTAATCTGTATTAAAGTTAATTCTTTCCCACGTGGTACCATGAACTTACGTATAAGGCTTACACAATTCTTCAAGCTGTCCGCAATACTTCTAAATGGTGATAATCAATTTAATCTGTATTAAAGTTAATTCTTTCCCACGTGGTACCATGAACTTAAGTTCTGCCCTATAAAATTTTGACTTAAGCCTTGCCTACACTCTCTCTAAATTATCACCATTCTACGTACCTTATCGTAAATAATTAAAACCGTTCAAATCGATTTAACCAACTTTGATCAAATATTTTCTATAGGGAGTGAAAATGTCTCTTTTTGGTGGGCATCGTCCACCGAAACCTCACTAATTTAAATGGTGTAGGTGCCCCAATGCTGATGAAGTCGACGGAGATGGACGGCTGTTATATATGCATAAGTCTAACTTTAAAGATAAGAAATATACGTGTGCATATATATGACCATCACCACACAATATCATACCCAATAGGGCCTCTAATTATTTATCGGATTTTCTTTAAATATGTCTGGCCTCCAATGTCTAAACATTAAAGATTTCTATCAAAATAATATGGTTGAAACGTTTTCAAATACTAAATTTCATAAAAAAAAACGGCTAGACGAGAAATGTTTCATTGAAAATTGCTCTTAAATAACAAATTTAAATATGAAGTTCTGCTTTTTCAATAAAATTTGGTTGAAAGTATTGTTAAATGAATAAAAAGTGCATGATTTCATTAAAAAGAACGGTTAGACGAAAAATGTTCCATCGAAAATTGCTGTTAAACAACTAATTTTAATAGGAAGATCTGCTTTTTCAATAAAATATGGTTGAAAGTGTTGTTACATGAGTAAAGAATAAGTTGCAAGTGTTAGTAAATGACTAAAAAGTTGTTGACAGTTTTGATAAATGAGAAAGAATGGTTAGAATGGCTTTAAAGCGGTTGGAAGTTTCGTTAAATGACTACAACAAGGTTGAAAATATTGTTAAATGACCAATAAAGTGGGCCACTTTCGAACAGAAGTCCAATGCAAATTTAGCCAACGTCTTCGCGTTGTTTGAATAGAGTGTGATATGCCAATGTCATTGGATGAAAGTGTGGATAATAGATATTCTGAAATTTAACAGTAAGATAGAAATGATACTGATAAAAGTGAATTTTTGCCAATGGGTTTTGACTAAAATTGTCTAAAAGCATCCTCGAAACGTCGTGATATTCCAAATTTTAGGTTATTATAGTATCCAATCACGATTGAAATCAAATGGTTATTTTTTGGTAATCCACATCCGTTACGTTACAGGACCAACTACTGCTAGCATATTTTTCATTTCACAACACTTTCAAACATCTTTTTTTCATTTAACCACACTTTCAACCACTTTATTGGTCATTTAACAATATTTTCAACCACTTTATTGGTCCTTTAACAATATTTTCAACCACTTTATTGGTCATTTAACAATATTTTCAACCACTTTATTGGTCATTTAACAATATTTTCAACCACTTTATTGGTCATTTAACAATATTTTCAACCACTTTATTGGTCATTTAACAAAACTTCCAACCACTTTAAAGCCATTCTAACCATTTTTTCTCATATATCAAAACTGTCAACAACTTTTTAGTCATTTACTAACACTTGCAACTTATTCTTTACTCATGTAACAACACTTTCAACCATATTTTATTGAAAAAGCAGATCTTCCTATTAAAATTAGTTATTTAACAGCAATTTTCGATGGAACATTTTTCGTCTAACCGTTCTTTTTAATGAAATCATGCACTTTTTATTCATTTAACAATACTTTCAACCAAATTTTATTGAAAAAGCAGAACTTCATATTTAAATTTGTTATTTAAGAGCAATTTTCAATGAAACATTTCTCGTCTAGCCGTTTTTTTTATGAAATTTAGTATTTGAAAACGTTTCAACCATATTATTTTGATAGAAATCTTTAATGTTTAGACATTGGAGGCCAGACATATTTAAAGAAAATCCGATAAATAATTAGAGGCCCTATTGGGTATGATATTGTGTGGTGATGGTCATATATATGCACACGTATATTTCTTATCTTTAAAGTTAGACTTATGCATATATAACAGCCGTCCATCTCCGTCGACTTCATCAGCATTGGGGCACCTACACCATTTAAATTAGTGAGGTTTCGGTGGACGATGCCCACCAAAAAGAGACATTTTCACTCCCTACAGAAAATATTTGATCAAAGTTGGTTAAATCGATTTGAACGGTTTTAATTATTTACGATAAGGTACGTAGAATGGTGATAATTTAGAGAGAGTGTAGGCAAGGCTTAAGTCAAAATTTTATAGGGCAGAACTTAAGTTCATGGTACCACGTGGGAAAGAATTAACTTTAATACAGATTAAATTGATTATCACCATTTAGAAGTATTGCGGACAGCTTGAAGAATTGTGTAAGCCTTATACGTAAGTTCATGGTACCACGTGGGAAAGAATTAACTTTAATACAGATTAAATTGATTATCACCATTTAGTATTGCGGACAGCTTGAAGAATTGTGTAAGCCTTATTTTGGGATCTGCGAAGTATTTTATAAGGTCTCTCTATAATATGATAAATTCAACCAATCACGTAAATGCTGGCGTATCTCATCTTAATCATATATTTAGCAACACTTTCAACCAGTTTTCAGAAATTTAACCAGACTTTGAACCAGTTTTTAGTAATTTAACAACACTTCCTTGCATATTAGAGAGTACAGCTGCCAGTATACGGATAAGATATCCGTATAAAGGCGGCATATATATAGAGCCCTAGGCGTTTACCCCCCACCCCATTTATTGCCCCCTTTTCTATCTATGTCTTTCCTCTAGGTTGTGCCGTGCTTGAGGGGTAGGGGGGGCATAACCATTGTCATGCCCCCTAGTTGTGGCGGAAGATCTGGTTGATTATTACTATTTGCCAAGTGTGTATCATGCCTAAGGGGGTGGGGGTTGGGAGGAATTGACAACGTCACGTGTCACGTGATGTTGTTGACGGGAAATTTGAATTTATTTTTAGTGTATTGGTATGACGTAGTGTTGTAAATTTTCCGGAAAAATAAAACGCGGAAAATTTTCCGGAAAATTTTCCCGAAAATTTTCCGCGAAGAGGAAAATTTTCCGCTAATCGGAAAAATATAAAACTAGCAATTAAGTGAGCTTTGAGTCAATTTATCAACCTTTTGTTGTCCTGAGTTCGAAATTAATATAATAGATACATTTTAAAATAGAAACTGCAGCCTTTTTATACAATTGAATTACGAATTTAACTAATTACACCTCGCTGACTTACCAAATGTAGTTGCATATCATGAGATGACTCATTTTTCGTGCAGTTAATTTTAAAACTTTTCAATACAAGATGGGAAACACTTTTTGCACATACCAGATGAAAAGTGGCGTTTCATCCACGTTGCGTTATTTGCATAACATTTTTTACAATATATACATTCTCTAGTTATTTTGCCATCTTTAGCAGATTTATTAAAGTACCGCCAAATATTAGTGGTTGATTTTCCCATAATTTGTGACTTTAAACAGGGTTAACAAACAATTCTTCTCCCTCCGAATTCACCGAAAACAAAATAATGAATGTTTTGAAAAGAAAAGCAATTGAAAAGTTTTAAAGTTTCAACTTTTTAATTTAGAAACCGGTAGCGGAAAAATACGGAAAATTTTCCGGAAAATGACAGCTCGATATTTTTCCGGAAAATTTTCCGAGCGGAAAAGTTTCCGCGGAAAATTTTCCGACTTACAACCCTAGTATGACGTCATGTGACTTGGTGAAGGCATTCATCGTCCATAGTGTTGTTATTTTGGTGCATCTTTAGGCTATTGTATACATTTAGTGGATGATTTCTTGGTAATTCTATAGGTTCAGTAGACCCTTTCTGCATCTACCCTTCCAGTAATGTTGTTCTTTGTATGATTTTAATTTATCTCCATGTATGATTATGTTATACTAAAGAACTAGATTTAAGTGAGATAAGGTTTACATTACAAAAGGTACAAACTAAACTATGATGTTGTTCTAGGTGTACTCGTGTTTTGTATTGTTATCATTAGGTGTATCTTTAGGATATTGTGTACATTTAGGATATGATTTATTGGTAATTCTATAAGTTCAAGTAAACCCTTTCTACACCATCCTGTAATGCTATTCTCTGTATGATTTTGAGGTCTCTCCGTGTAGGCTTATGTTATACTAAAGAACTAGATTTAAGTGAGATAAGGTTTACATTACAAAAGGTACCACTTAAGCTACGATGCGGTTCTAGGTGTACTCATGTTTTGTTTTGTTATTATTAGGTGTATCTTTAGGATATTACGTTCATTTAGGGCATGATTTATATAGGTTCAGTAGGCCCTTTCTACACCATCCTGTAAGGCTGTTCTGTGTATGATTTTAAGGTCTTTCCATGTAGGCTTATGTTATACTAAAGAACTAGTTTTAATTGAGATAAGGTCTACGTCGTTTATTGAAAATTAAGCTACGATGATGTTCTAGGTGTACTCCTTTTGTGTATTGGTTATCAAGTTACTGGGTTAGAACAATAGTACATTTTAGTATCAAAAAGAAGAAATACGGCAGTTTTTACACAACCTGGTAGCTGATAGTTAGTTAAAATGAACAAATATTACTAAAAAAAACTCAGAACATAAGGATTACATTAGTTTTAATACGATTTGGTAGTTGATGAGTAGTTAAAATACTGATCCAAACAAAAGTATACTCGAATATAGCTGGACTGTTTCGTATATTTTCTATTTAGCACACATTTTAAGTGACATTTTAACCAAAAAAGAATTACATATACCGTAACACATGATTTGTTACAAACCTTGTCAACAACCTTTCTCTCCAGAGTTCGGAAGTGAAATGACTAACTATAGTTTACAAAATTCCCTTTTGGACACCCAACAGGTATATATTATATGACATTAAGGGGGAGGATGAGGTAGAACTTGATTCATAACAAAAGAATTTATCCCCATCTGTTTCTATTTATACGTAAACACGTTCAAACGTGTCTAAAGGGCTTTGGGGGGGGGGTGGCAGTGCCACTAGATTCCTTGCATTGCTATCAATGTAATTTATTTTTTATTAATTGGACCACCCACCAGGTTTTATTAAAGGAGGGGGGTTAAACCGTTATCCCTAGTTTTTATTTATACGTAACCACGCTAAGCCGCGATGGCTTTGGGGGGGTCGAACCATTTGTATTGAATCTATGGAATTTATATTTAGAGTGATTTATAACTCACACAAATGTGTTATGTCCAAGTTTATGTCATTGAGGGGGGCGGTGATACATCCTACAAGGGGGTTCAAGCATTTAATTGATTCCAGGTGGTTGCCCCGAGGGCATTATTAGGACAAGTCTCAACAAGTTTAAGATGTTTCCGTTGCGATAACAGAAAGGCAATATATCATTAGACCGAAGCATTAACCTAATACGTACTATATTTATCAAAATTACCAACCTCGTAATCAAAAATTTTTGGAAAACGTAAAACGGTATTGAAAGAAGCATCATTCACAACGCATTTCGTGTTAGAAGTAAAAACAATCGACACGTTTTTGATCAACTACGTTACATTTTTTCGAAACGAAATTGATCATGTAAAATTCTTAAAACCCCATAGGAATACATGGGAAAATGAATAGACCATCGAATCGAAATCAGTCATGTACGTGGCAATTTAGCAACACGAAACGAGTCATTTGAAAAACATTTCAAATGATTAAAAACGTTTCGTTAAATTTTAGCTAAATTTATCAAAATTACTCTGTTTCACCAAAAACACATTTGATTTAGCAAAATTCCACAAATTTTTTTCTATTTAAATAAAAATTTATTACCTCTTGACCCCCCCCCCTTCGCAGAAAATAGTATAGCAATGTTTTACTATAACAAAGACTAAGCTAGTTAACCAAACTATTTCTTGGGAAACGTCAATCAATTCGAGCGCGAGTATTAAAATACCAAAGTATATGTTTACAATGCCGAATCATTTACATAGTTTCACACTAGAATTTCACTGCTATTTACACTGTTCTAGGGAAAAACACAGATTTTTAACTAACACCTTTAGAAAAGACATACAGCCCTATATACTAAAACAGAATATAGCACCAGCGAAAAGTTCAAAGTACAGCACAGAGTGTCATTTAGCTAATGTCAGTGCATGAATCGAGGATTTCTAGCAATAGAAGGAAATATTGTACGCAACATTTTTCTATAAAAATGCTTATTTGGGTTTCCTAAATTCCCCAAAGAATTAAAGCTAAAGCTAGCTAGCTAATTGGGCCAAGTCATCTTGCGACTTATTGCCACTTATCTAACGCCTTTACAATGCATAGAGGGGTGGTGGCTAGCCCCTATGCCACAGCTAACCGACAGCGCCCTATACTAACTACTGACTTCAGTTAATCCAACTCACTTTGTTTCATTAGTTGCCTTAAAATGACGAAACGAGTCATTTGAAAAACAGTTCACATGACTAAAAACGTTGCGATGATTTTCGCAATATTTATCAAAATGATTCGATGAAAAGCATATTTTCATTTAGTTCAGAATCATTAATTTCAATACATAACTAGATGGTGTTGCAGACTTAAGGAATTTAATTTTCTATACCTCAAAACTAACTTTACTCTTATCGTTGCAATTTATTTATTTATTTATTTATTTAATAAGGCTCGAGGGATAGGGTCGTGAAGCCGGCAGGGCTTGGGTACGACCCTCCTCCGTGGCACAAGAGTCTAGATACAATACGAGAGTATATACGAACGGGGGAATATTACAAACAGAAACGTACAAACGAACTAACAAAAGAGAGAAATCTTACGAAATGGTTAAGTTTAAACAGTCAGTTACGTCATTAAAAATGTTCCTTACTAATAAATTTGAATATCATGAAAAATACGGGTTTTTACACCAATAGTTACAAAATTTGACGCCATCTTTGATTAAATTTAATATAACACTATTATTAGGGTCGCTTATTATTGAGATGCTCAGACTTTAGGGTGGTGCTTCCCTCGATTGTTGTCTGATGCTCATAGATTTTTTTAGTTACATTGGAATTTTTTGTCCTTTCTTTAATTTAACCACCCACTTGGTTTTACGAGGGTTAGGGGGAAGAGGTCGAACTTGATCCATAACAAAAGGATTTATCCCCATCCGTTTTTATTTTTACTATAAAGACGTGTCTTAATGGGTTTAGGGGCATGGCCAAACCATTTGTATTGTTATGAATGGAATTTATTTTGTGATTTATTGCTTTTTAGTTGGTGACTCTTCCTACCACGAAACATTTAATTCTAGGTGTTTGCCTTGAAGGCCTTATCCTGACAAGTCTCAACATGTTATGTCTTTGTTGGGTTAACCGAAACCATGAAAATATATGAGTATTTTTCCAGAACTATAGACTAGGAGACTAATTTCGTTCTTTTTTAAAGGAAATAACGCTCTTTTATCATCTTTAACGTAGCAAATAATGTAACAAAGCTATCCTAAATACCCCATTTTACCTTCAATCTGTCAGTTAAATCAAAAACTTTCAGTGCTTACATCTCAAGTAAACGCTGTATCAATCTAGGATTAATCAAAACACTTGTTAAAAAACAGTACATTTTTTAACCTTTTTATCGCAAACAATACAATATATTGTGATTTTCCCGCTCGATGAAGTCTCTTAAGCCGATCTTATATACTGGTTGGGGGTTCAACATTGTTAACAAGTTGGGTAGAGTAAAACAGTCCTTGCCAGATATTTACGCCTATACAGAACTTAGCGAGATTAAGAATACTTTGGTAGAAAAATCATGCTCAAATCCTTGTTTGTTTCAGTCATTCTCACAAAGTCTCTGATTTTTTAGTGAGATTAAAAGGTTTATTTAATTAGGGTTTACAAATAAACGTTAGAAGACGACCCGTACAAAAATTTTAGGCTGTAATTCATCTGCATACGCGCTTTTTTATCGCTACCACGCTGTAATAGGTATACATTAAGGCTACATTTTCTGCAGCTCGAAAAACGCGAAAATTTAACAACAATTTCAGAACTGCAAATTGCCTGCCGTTTCTACATTTTCTGTTTATTATCTGTTAATTGTCTGTACTAGCAGATATATGCAGCGCGATTCTGCAAACGCGATGCAAAAGTAGAAATAACAGCTGCTAGTTTAAAACTGTAATTTGACCACAGTTATAGACATGTTACAGATCTGCAAAAGTGATGGAAAAGTAGAAATCCAGCTGCCAATTTAAAACTGCAATTTGACTATATTTATTGACATGTTACAGGTTTGCAAAAGTGATGAAAAAGTAGAAATACCAGCTGCTAGTTTAAAACTGCAACTTGACCACATTTATAGACATGTTACAGGCCTGCAAATGTGATGGAAAAGTAGAAATCCAGATGCCAATTTAAAACTGTAATTTTACCTCATTTATAGACATGTTACAGGTCTGCAAAACGTATGGAAAAGTAGATATTCAGCTGCCAATTTAAAACTGCAATTTGACCACATTTATAGACATGTAACAGGTCAACAAAAGTGATGGAAAGCAGAAATCCAGCTGCCAATTTAAAACTGTAATTTGACCATTTTTATAGACATGTTACAGGTGTGCAAAAGTGATAGAAAAGTAGAAATACCAGATGCTAGTTTAAAACTCTAATTTTACTACATGTATAGACATGTTACAAGTCTGAAAAAGTGATGGAAAAGTAGAAATCCAGCCGCCAATTAAAAACTGTAATTTGACCATATTTATAGACATGTTACAAGTCTGAAAAAGTGATGGAAAAGTAGAAATCCAGCTGCCAATTTAAAACTGTAATTTGACCATATTTATAGACATGTTACAAGTCTGAAAAAGTGATGGAAAAGTAGAAATCCAGCTGCCTATTTAAAACTGTAACTATTCCACATTTATAGACATATTGCAGGTATTCAAAAGTAGAATTTCCTACTTTTGAATACCTGCAATATCTCTCTAAATGTGGTTAAATTACAGTTTTAAGTTGGTAGCTGAATTTCTACTTTTCCATCACTTTTGCAGACCTGTAACATGTCTATAAAAATGGTCAATTTAGGTCAAATTAAAGTTTTAAATTGGCAGCTGTATTTCTACTGTTCCATCACTTTTGCAGACCTGTAACATGTCTTTAAATGTGGTCAAATTGCAGTTTTAAATTAGCAGCTGGATTTCTACTTTTCTATCACTTTTGCAGACCTGTAACATGTCTATAAAATGGTCAAATTACAGTTCTAAATTGGCAGCTGCATTTCTACTTTTCCATCACTTTTGCAGATCTGTAACATGTCTATAAATGTGGTAGAATTGCAGTTTTAAATTAGCAGCTGGATTTCTACTTTTCTATCACTTTTGCAGACCTGTAACATGTCTATTAAAACGGTCAAATTACAGTTCTAAATTAGCAGCTGGATTTCTACTTTTCCATCACTTTTGCAGACCTGTAACATATCTATAAAAACGGTCAAATTACAGTTTTAAACTAACAGCTGGTATTTCTACTTTTGCATAGCGTTTGCAGAATTGCGCTGCATATTTCTGCCAGGCTAGACAGTTAACAGTTAACAAACAGAAAATGTAGAAACGGCAGTCAATTTGCAGTTCTAGAATTGCTGTGAAATTTTCCGTTTTTTTGAGCTGCAGAAATGTATCCTTAATGGTTACAGCGTGGTAGCGATAAAAAAGCGCGTATGCAGATGAATTACAGCTTAAAATTTTTGTACGGGAAGTCAACTTCGAGCGCTCCATAACTATTTATCTGCTTCTGTTAGGCATTAATATTACTGCTTTTATTTTCCTAAACTTTGAATAAACAATTGGTTAGGCCTAAAAAGGCATCTTAAAAAAGCTTTACTCATTCATCTGAATAAGATCTTTTGATCTAATACTGTCACGTCTCGATCCTAAATATATTTAACCACCATAAAAGATAGAAAATTGAAACATTTTTGGTCATAAAAGGGCCAGTATTTTATATAGAGTTATCAAAAGTTTATCAGATATGTTTCAATAAGTATGACACTGCCTATACTTCGTAATGCTAGAGACTTACTGAGAGCTAGTTCGAGAATGACTCGAGCATTGAATACACTCGGTTTTGCAGTCCAACTTCATCGATTAAGACAAGATCTACTATCACCATGGCGCTCGAAATGTGAAGGAAATTGCGAACCAAAGTACTTTAGCGCTATCATATAAGTCTACAGCAGTTTTCCTGGTTGCGAATAGTCGTAAAACAAGCCTGTCGGGACCCTTCCCTTCAGTTGTAATCGATTTTTAGCTACAAGTTTTAAAGACTTTTTCGATTATGTTCTGTGAGTGTGTATGTTGTGGATGTTAGATAGACGAAAAGACCTTTTTAGCTAGATGTGGTAAGAACTTGTACATGTACCTAAACAGTTCGACCATCTCAGATATTACTTTAGCAAGTCAGAAAAGCGTGTATTCAGATAAATTACAGCTTAATATTTTTGTAAGGGATGAGTACAAGTTGGGAATCCAAAATAAACCTCTCCAAGTCGAGACGCAATTTAGAGGCTATTTTTAAATATTAAAAAAAATATAATTGATATTTATTAATTTAATCGTCATTAATTTACCTTAATTCTAGTTAAATCGTTTTAAGGAACTTTATTCCTAAAATAATTTTAAACATAGCTATTGTTGACGTTCGAACTCAAGCGTAAGCCTCTTTAAAATTTTTTGGAAATTTAGGGTATATAAGGCGACTGATTCACAATAATTGATAGGAAAACCCGCAATGACCCTGCAAAGCATCTGAAATGCACCTGCAATTATCCTACAAAGTATCTGAAATGCACCTGCAATGATCCTGCGAAGTATCTGAAATGCACCTGCAATGATCCTGCGAAGTATCTGAAACGCATCTGATATTATTCCACAAAGTATCTAAATCGCACCTGCAATGATCCTACAAAGAATCTGAAACGCGGCTGCAATGATCCTACAAAGTATCTGAAACGCACCTGCAATTATCCTACAAAGTATATGAAAAGAGCCTGCAATGATCCTGCAAAGAATCTGAAACGCGCCTGCAATTATCCTACAGAGTATCTGAAATGCACTTGCAATGATCCTGCGAAGTATCTGAAACGCATCTGATATTATTCCACAAAGTATCTGAAACGCACCTGCAATTATCCCCACAAAGTATCCGAAATACGCCTGCAATGATCCTAAAAAGTATCTGAAGCGCGCCTGCAATGATCCTGAAAAGTATATGAAAAGCACCTGCAATTTTCCTTCAAAGTATATGAAAAGCACCTGCAATTTTCCTTCAAAGTATATGAAATGCTCCTGCAATTATCCTAAAAATATCTGAAAATTACCTGCAATTATCCTACAAAGTATCTGAAATTCGGCTGCAATGATCCTAAAAATTATCTGAAAAGCACCTGCAATGATCCTACAAAGCATCTGAAACGCGCCAATAATGATCCTGAAAAGTATCTGAAACGCGACTGCAATTTGCCCACAAAGTATATGACAAGCGCCTGCAATTATCCTAAAAAGTACCTGAAACGCGCCTGCAATGATCCTGAAACGCGCCTGCAATGATCCTGAAAAGTACCTGAAACACACCTGCAATTTTCCTACAAAGTATATGAAACACGCCTGCAATTTTCCTACAAAGTATATGAAACGCTCCTGAAATTATCCTGAAAAGTATCTGAAATGCGCCTGCAATTATCCTAAAAATTATCTGAAAATCACCTGCAATTATCCTACAAAGTATCTGAAACGCGCCTGTAATTATCCTACAAAGTATATGACAAGCGCCTGCAATTATCCTAAAAAGTATCTGAAACGCGCCTGCAATTATCCTAAAAAGTATCTGAAACGCGCCTGTAATTATCCTACAAAGTATCTGAAACGCGCCTGCAATTATCCTACAAAGTATCTGAAACGCGCCTGCAATTATCCTACAAATTAAAGTATCTGAAACGCGCCTGTAATGGTCCTTAAAAGTATCTGAAACGCGCCTGTAATGGTCCTTAAAAGTATCTGAAACGCGGCTGCAATGATCCTGCAAAGTATTTGAAACACGGCTGCAATTATCCTACAAAGTATCTGAAACTCAGCTGCAATGACCCTGTAAAGTATCTGAAACGCGCCTGCAATGATCCTACAAAATATCTGAAACGCGCCTGCAATTATCCTACAAAGTATCTGAAACGCATCTGCAATTATCCTACAAAGAATATGAAACGCACCTACAATGATCCTGCAAAGTATCTGAAACACGCCTGGAATGATCCAATAAAGTATCATAAACGCGCCTGCAATGATCCAAAAAAGTATCTGAAACGCGCCTGCAATTTTCCTACAAAGTATATGAAACGCGCCTGCAATTATCCTAAAAAGTATCCGAAACCCGCCTGCCATTATCCTACAAACTTAGCAATTTCTGACTGTAACATGCATACAATATATCTGGAAGGTACAGTACCTGTAATGAGCCTACAAACATCCTGATTTCTTACGGTAGTTACTATTTCCCTTCTGTTTTCTAGCTGTAAGGTAGCTATTTTATGACTCTAGAGTAGCTTAATTTTGTATACTGCTGTACTGAGTTTTCCAACGGAAGATATTTTTTCTGCAAAACGTCTAAAATGTTCTGCATTGCTCTCTGGAATGCATCTTAATTTTGTCTGAAGTTGAACCTTTTTCAGGTTTATTCCAGTATTTTTCCAGAATATTCCAGTTTATTTGCAATATATTGCAGATTCTAAAAAATCTAAATAACAGCAAAATGCAGCCGTAAATTTTTGTACGGGGAAACGTTGTGTGCCTTTTTTATTACTGAATGATAAGAGAAATCCCTTGACTCTATCGTCCTCATGATACGAGTTAACATTTTTAAAATTAAGTGCTTCAAAGTCTTAATCCCTCGTTAGACGGACAGTGACGTTTTTCAGACAAAACCATAATTTTATTTTGGAATACTGGAATTATTTGTCCATATAGGACCAAATTACTCTGGGTTTAGCTTTCTTTATTTACAAACCTTTCACAATCAATTGTGTCCTTTTTAAAGGTATTACAGTTCTATCACTATACTAGCCAGTAGCGAAAATTATCATTGTACTATGAAATTAACCCAATCAATAGCATTTCGGAGTTATCCGCCTTTTGTTATGCGAGTTTTGTATACACATCGGTGCAGAAAGGATTTAATATTCTAATCCCGCGAAAGACGCCTAATGTTTGCTATTCGACTTGTTTTGAGAATTTCATTCCGTTGATAAACCTTTGCATAACGAATACTAGCTCAGTTGGCACTGTCTCTTCTTCAAAAGTTTAGAAATTTAGCCTCTTAAGGAATTAAATACGTTATATTTAAATGTTTAGTTGCTACCGGGCTGATGAAATATTTTATTACCTATTACGTTCAGGCAAGGGCTTTAGGAGGTGGTTGACCAGTGCTATTGCATTGTTATCATTGGAATTTATTTTGTGATTTATTTTTTAATTGAGTAGGCCTACTTCTAGCCTACACAATCATACTGTGATTCATGACCGTAAGAAACTATCTGGTCATAGGTTAGCATTTTTTTTTTGAAAAGTGTACAATGTGAAGATAACAAAGGATATTTTCACAATTGAGAATCACTAGAAACGTTTTACGCACCATGTTTTTTTATTTATTGTCCCAATAAAATTGTCCCTTATATGCGGTGTTTGTAACAAAAATCTATTTATAGGCCACTCTCTTGTTGACAAGTTATTTGGCATAAAGCAAAGCCAGCGTTCTTTTGTTATAAAAATCGGTAAACTTTTAACAGACATGGGTCTGAAATGCATTGTGAGAAAACATCTGGAGACTGGTAAACAATAAATCAGAACATTGTTAAATGATTGGGGGATGTGGGCGTGTCTATTAAGAAATTTCGTTAGCTTAAGGTAGCATTTTTTTGAAAAATGTACAATGATTTTATGACCCATTAGAGAAATTCGGAACAAAAGATACTTTTAACAGACTTTAAGATATCTAAGGATATTGTCACAATCGAGAATCACTAAAAACGTTTTACACCCTGTTTTTTATTTATTATCCCAATAAAGTATTGTCTCTTATTTGCAGTGTTTATAACAAAATTCTATTTATAGGCCACTCTTTTGTTGACAATTTATTTGACAAAAAGCAAATCCAACGTTCTTTAGATATAAATTCGGTAAACTGCTAACAGGCATGGGTCCGAAATGCATTGTGAGATAAAATCTGGTGACTGTTAAGCAATAAATCAGGTTATTGTTAAATTATTGAGGAATGTGGGCGTGTTTATTAAGAAATTTAGTATAAAAGCGGCTTAGGAAATGATCAAAATACACAGTCGATCTTCAAGCACCGAAAGATAAACATGGATCCTGAAACTCTCCGTACAACTTTGAACGAACTGAATATAAATAGACCTTGGCCGTTACGTTTGATATACGAGTTTTATTTCTTCCTATGCGACTATCTGCGAATAGATCCGTTGTACGAACCTCAGACTCTACCACATTTCGTAGTACGTGGTGGCTTAAATGCTATTCGAGCTTGCCTCGACTTACTCGATTATATGCAAACAGTTGCACGAGTACCAGAGGACTGTACCACCATAGAAGAATTGGAAAACTTAAGGAATCTAATTCCGAGTCCTTTAAGAACTGAATACGTAGATCGCCTAGCGAGACGACAAGAGGAAATTGAGCTGGGTATACACGAAGAAGCTCAAATCGCCGACTTCAACAGCTCACAATATGACAAAGAGATAGCCGCATTTTTAGACGGAAAAGATCAAGGACCACCCGCAGAGGAGATACTATTGAACGATACCTTACCGAGGGAGAACGGTTCTGAAGAGACGAATTTTGACGAAGAAATTGATGTACAATGGGGAGGAGGAGAAACGGACCAGCCCATACCTATTGACAACGTACCTTCTTGCGAGATACTGGGTCAAAGTGAGAGATTTTACGAACATTTTAACATGTATGGTAGAGAGGTAGTTCTTAGAATTACTGAAGATCCTGTCGCTAGTGTATGTACCGTAACCAAATTCGTCCTTAGTAAGTATAGGCCTACAGACCACGTCCAAATTACTTTAAAGAGTGCGGCAAATATTTGTAGGTCCGAACTAGAATTATCTTTTAGAAGAGCAGATCAAGTCGACCCCAATATTCTTTTTGAACAGCTTAGTGTTATGCTCTATGATGACGAAATGGAATCATTTTTCCTAGGTCCTATTAAACTGATTTTTAGCATTGTAAGAATACCGGTGGGTAAAGGGCGTTCTGTAGCCCGAGGGATTAAACCTTTTAATCTATTCTGTAAAGATAGACGAGGTATTGTACGCATAGTCAATTCAGATCATCTCTGTCAAGCCAGAGCCCTTTGTGTAGCTGTTTCTCATCGTGACTACATGAACAACAAAAACAACAAAGCGTTGAAAACCCATTACGAATCAATATCTAAAGCTATAGATGAGAACAAAATGCAGAAAGAAGCTGCTTTAGAACTATGTCTTAATGCAGGAGTAAGAGTTAGTGAGTGTGGGACGGCTGAGTCTTTTGAAAGGTTCAAAATTTATTTAAATCAATATTCGATTTTCGTCTACAAATTCGAAAATAGCGTCCCTATCTTGATTTTAGGCGAAAACGATCCCGATGATACTAGGCCCCGCCTCTTTTTTTGAATGAAAATAACCATTATAACGTTATTACAAATTTAAAACCCCTCTTCAACCACGACCGATTCTGTGAAAAGTGCCTTATCCCTTATTGGCGAATACAATCGCATAAATGTAATGACTTTTGCTTTAGTTGCATGAGACCCACTATCTGCCAAGGCCCCAAGATAGCTTGTGAGTCTTGTTTACGAAAATTCTTAGGCGATGAATGCTATCAAAGCCACTTAGCATCTTCAAGCAATAAAAAGCCGCTATGTGAGTGTCTTTTTCACTGTAAAGACTGTTTAAATATTATTGATTTTTCCCGAAGAACCGAGATGCATACGTGTGACGAGATATTTTGCCAGGTCTGTAAGAAATATCAGCCGAGCAATCACGTGTGTTATATCCAGGTTATCACAGACAAACCGCTGAAAGTTCCCTCCGTTAAGAAACCTAGACCTAATCAGCCAAACCTTATGTACATTTTCTTTGATATAGAATGCGTGCAAACGAAGGTATGTCAGGAAAGATTAGGAGCCTACGAACACCAGGCTATCCTGTTAGTCAGTATAACCGTGTGCGAGCATTGTATAGATGACACGTCCCTAAATTTTAACTGTATTTTGTGTAGTCAGTTTGGTAAGCGTAAACAACAATTTTCAGGCGGAAATCCAATAGCTTTATTTTTAGATTATTTAATGCAATTGCATGCCGTTAAGAACGTCATTATACTGTCTCACTATGGCAGTAATTATGATAATCAACTACTAATTAGAGAAATCATAAATAGAGATGAAAAATTCGTTCCGTCTTTGAAAATTAACGGAACTCGAATTTTAGAAATGAAATTGTTTAACTTACTATTCTTGGACTCCTATAATTTCATCCCTGTAGCCTTAGCAAAGTTTCCCGCCACTTTCGGTATACCCAATACTGCCAAAGGGTATTTTCCACATTTTTTATTCAATGTAATAGAACACAATTTTGATGTAAATAGACAGATTGAAACCAACTATGTTATAGAAACTAATCTACCCCCTATCGAAGCTTATGGTTGTCAATATTTTACAAGGAAAAATTTAGATATCTTCTTAAAATGGCATAGCTCCGAAGATAGTAAAGGTAAAGTTTCGACTTCTTGAAGGAACTGAATTATTATTGTGAGAACGATACGGTTTTACTATTCCTAGGTTGTTTAACTTTTCGTACACTACTCTTTAAAGTAACGGGTGTAGATCCATTTAATTGTGGCGCAATTACTCTTCCCGGCGTTTGCTCTCACGTGTTTCGCCGAAATTATCTTAAACCGATACTATAGGTATCATACCGGCTAATTACTACAGACTTAGCGAAAATCAGTCTATAGGGGCTATAGAATGGTTAGAGTGGACCGCCCAAAAAAGAAATATATCTATCCAATCCTCCTTTAGAGGGAGAGAAACCAGAATAAAAAACTTAGAGTAGACGGATTTTGTGAAATCAACAAGGAAATATTCGAATACTGGGGGTGTTTTTATCATGGGTGTAAAATACACTTTCCTTTAAACAGAAACAAGCCGTTGCATGGAGACCCTGCTCAGACTTTGAATTCTAGATATATTAGTAGCATGAACATGTTAGCCAAATTTGAATCCCTCAATTATAAAGTGAATGTCAAGTGGGAATGTGACTGGCAGAAAGAAAAAGTAAATAAACCCGAAATAATAGAGTTTTTAAAATGTAACGATATACGGCAAAAATAGTGAAAAGATTAGACCCCCGTGATGCATTCTTCGGGGGGAGATGTTGCGCAACGAAACTATACCATAAAACAACAGGATCAGAGCGCATTCATTACGTCGATTTCACAAGTTTATACCCTTTCATTAACAAAACCTCCAAGATACCTATAGGACATCCTGAAATCATATTAGATAACTTTCCTGACATATTTTCGTTTGATGGTCTTCTAAAGTGTGACGTATTACCGGCCCAAAACCTGATTCATCCCGTTCTGCCCGCTCGTATTAATGGAAAATTAACATTTCCGTTATGCTACACATGTTGTAAAACCCAGTTTCAAGGCGATTGCGAACATATTCCTGAAAAAAGAGAATTGAGAGGCACATGGGTAGTCGACGAGTTACGTCATGCAGTAGAGAATGGTTACACAATCACACGAATGTACGAGGCTTGGTCATACAAAGTGACACAGTACGACCCCAAAACAGAACAGGGAGGACTGTTTAAAGATTATGTTAATACCTTTTTAGAGTATAAAACCCTAGCTAGCGGCTTTCCAGCAGATTGCCAGACTCAAGAAGATAAGGAGAACTATGTCAAAAGCTTCAAAGACGAAGAGGGTGTAGAACTGGATATCACTAAAGTAGAGAAAAATGAAGGTCTCAGATGTCTTAGCAAACTTATGCTTAACTCTTTTTGGGGTAAATTTGGCCAAAAAACAAGACACACCTCTACCGAAATAATCAAAGATGCCCACAAATTATACGCACTAATATTAAATCCTGATATAGAGGTTAAAAGTCTATTAACAATTAACGAAAACACAGTACTCGTAAAATACGAACACATTCTCGAAAACGAGATCATACACAAACATACAAACGTAGTTATCGCTTGTTACACAACAGCTATGGCGCGATTACATTTACTAAAACATCTTGAAAAGGTCGGTGACCTTTGTTTTTATTATGACACTGATAGTTTAGTCTACCTCTCACCAGACGGCGCTCATTTGCTACCCACAGGCGATTATTTGGGGCAACTTAAAAATGAGTTAGAACCTTATGGACAAGATGCGTATATTTGTGAATGGGGGAGTGCTGGACCAAAGAACTATTCTATGGACATTCTCGACCCTAAAACAGGCACTAAAACCAACATTATTAAAGTTAAAGGATTTTATTTAAACGCCTCTACTGAAAATTATATAAATTTTGAAACAATGAAGAATCTACTGGGGGTAAACAATGAAGGTGAACCTCTACTGAACTCGGTTCAAGTTCCTATTGGCCCACAAATCAGACGTCTTCCAGATCATACTCTGATCACTATCACTCAGACTAAAACATATCAGGTCGTAGTGGATAAAGTTAGAATACTTCCTGATTATAAAACTGCCCCATACGGTTATATTAACTAGAATCATTGACTTTTTTAACATAAGTTACTTGTATATATTTTAGACACCCAGTATCAGTATTTAATTAATATTTAAAGTATAATTTTTGGTAATATTTTTGTATTTCAACTATTAACATGTAACAACATTTTAACGAATACGCAGCGATTTTAGTAATATTTGTGCATTTAGTAAGCTTTTTTTAATTAGTATATATTAGCACTTTAGTTTAAAAATTAGTATTGAATTGTTTTGTATAAGTGTAATTTTTTTGATGATAATTATCGTAACGTTTTTTAGTAATATTTTCATATTTTTATCCTTAATCGTATATCAGTATTTTAGCGTGTATAGCGCGTCAGAAAAAATATATTTTTTCGTCAATCCTATGAGCATTTTAGTTTAATAACTACCTAATTGTGCTTATTCGCCGTGTATTCTTTGTAATCCTATGAGCATTTTAGTTTAATTACCTAATTGTGCTTATTCGCCGTGTATTCTATGTAATTCGTATTTTCTGATGTTTTATTAGTATTATTTTGCATTTTTGTAAATTTGTTTGTTATTTAAAACCATTGTAATTCGTATTTTCTAAGATGTTCTTTAGTAATGATTGCCCATTTTAACTGTATATCAATATTTTAGCGCGTAGGAAAATATATAATTTTTAGTCAATCCTATATGTTTGTTTAGTTTAATAACTACCTAATTGTGCTTATTCTAACTACCTAATTGTGCTTATTCTATGTAATTCGTATTTTCAGATGTTTTATTAGTAATATTTTGCATTTTAGTAAATTTGTTTGTTATCAAAACTAGCGTAAATCGCCGTTTCTGACTTTTTAACAGTATTTCTTCATTTTAACTACTTACCAAATACCAAATTGTGTAAAAACTGTCGTAATTCCCCTTTTATGATATTAAAATGCACTATTGTTCTAAACTTGTATTTCTTTTACTAACTATAACACCCTATTGTAGTACCGCGTCGTAGCTTAATTTTCAATAAAGTTCTTTAGTATAACATAAGCCTACATGGAAAGACCTTAAAATCATACACAGAACAGCATTACAGGATGGTGTAGAAAGGGCCTACTGAACCTATATAAATCATGCCCTAAATGAACGTAATATCCTAAAGATACACCTAATAATAACAAAACAAAACATGATTACACCTAGAACCGCGTGTAATTTGTACCCTTTTTCAATGTAAACCATATCTCAATTAAAACTAGTTCTTTAGTATAACATAAGCCTACACGGAGAGACCTCAAAATCATACAGAGAATAGCATTACAGGATGGTGTAGAAAGGGTTTACTTGAACTTATAGAATTACCAATAAATCATATCCTAAATGTACACATATCCTAAAGATACACCTAATAATAACAATACAAAACACGAGTACACCTAGAACATCATCATAGTTTAGTTTGTACCTTTTGTAATGTAAACCTTATCTCACTTAAATCTAGTTCTTTAGTATAACATAACATACATGGAGATAAATTAAAATCATACAAAGAACAACATTACTGGAAGGGTAGATGCTGAAAGGGTCTACTGAACCTATAGAATTACCAAGAAATCATCCACTAAATGTATACAATAGCCTAAAGATGCACCAAAATAACAACACTATGGACGATGAATGCCTTCACCAAGTCACATGACGTCATACCAATACACTAAAAATAAATTCAAATTCCCGTCAACAACATCACGTGACACGTGACGTTGTCAATTCCTCCCAACCCCCACCCCCTTAGGCATGATACACACTTGGCAAATAGTAATAATCAACCAGATCTTCCGCCACAACTAGGGGGCACGACAATGGTTATGCCCCCCCTACCCCTCAAGCACGGCACAACCTAGAGGAAAGACATAGATAGAAAAGGGGGCAATAAATGGGGTGGGGGTAAACGCCTAGGGCTCCATATATGCCGCCTTTATACGGATATCTTATCCGTATACTGGCAGCTATACTCTCTCATATTTCGTCATTTGACAGCACTTCAAAACAGCTTTTCGGTCCTTTAACATAATTTCTATCATATTATAGAAATTTAACGAAGCTTTATTAGTAATATTTTGCATTTTAGTAAATTTGTTTGTTATCAAAACTAGCGTAAATCGCCGTTTCTGACTTTTTAACAGTATTTCTTCATTTTAATTAACTACTTACCAAATACCAAATTGTGTAAAAACTGTCGTAATTCCCCTTTTATGATATTAAAATGCACTATTGTTCTAAACTTGTATTTCGTTTACTAACTATAACACCCTATTGTAGTACCGCGTCGTAGCTTAATTTTCAATAAAGTTCTTTAATATAACATAAGCCTACATGGAAAGACCTTAAAATCATACACAGAACAGCATTACAGGATGGTGTAGAAAGGGCCTACTGAACCTATATAAATCATGCCCTAAATGAACGTATATCCTAAAGATACACCTAATAATAACAAACAAAACATGATTACACCTAGAACCGCGTGTAATTTGTACCCTTTTTCAATGTAAACCATATCTCAATTAAAACTAGTTCTTTAGTACAACATAAGCCTACACGGAGAGACCTCAAAATCATACAGAGAATAGCATTACAGGATGGTGTAGAAAGGGCCTACTGAACCTATAAAAATCATCCTAAATGTACACAATATCCTAAAGATACACCTAAAAATAACAATACAAAACATGAGTACACCTACTAGAACCGCATCGTAGCTTAATTGGTACCTTTTGTAATGTAAACCTTATCTCACTTAAATCTAGTTCTTTAGTATAACATAAGCCTACACGGAGAGACCTCAAAATCATACAGAGAATAGCATTACAGGATGGTGTAGAAAGGGTTTACTTGAACTTATAGAATTACCAATAAATAATATCCTAAATGTACACAATATCCTAAAGATACACCTAATAATAACAATACAAAACACGAGTACACTTAGAACATCATCATAGTTTAGTTTGTACCTTTTGTAATGTAAACCTTATCTCACTTAAATCTAGTTCTTTAGTATAACATAAACATACATGGAGATAAATTAAAATCATACAAAGAACAACATTACTGGAAGGGTAGATGCTGAAAGGGTCTACTGAACCTATAGAATTACCAAAAATCATCCGCTAAATGTATACAATAGCGTAAAGATGCACCAAAATAACAACACTATGGACGATGAATGCCTTCACCAAGTCACATGACGTCATACCAATACACTAAAATAAATTCAAATTCCCGTCAACAACATCACGTGACACGTGACGTTGTCAATTCCTCCCAAACCCCACCCCCTTAGGCATGATACACACTTGGCAAATAGTAATAATCAACCAGATCTTCCGCCACAACTAGGGGGCACGACAATGGTTATGCCCCCCTACCCCTCAAGCACGGCACAACCTAGAGGAAAGACATAGATAGAAAAGGGGGCAATAAATGGGGTGGGGGTAAACGCCTAGGGCTCCATATATATGCCGCCTTTATACGGATATCTTATCCGTATACTGGCAGCTATACTCTCTCATATTTCGTCATTTGACAGCACTTCAAACAGCTTTTCGGTCCTTCAACATAATTTTCTATCATATTATAGTAATTTAACGAAGCTTTCAACCACTTTTTTGTCATTTATCAACACTTTGAACCACTTTTTAGTTATTAATCAACATTTTCAACTGCTTTTCAGTATTTTAACTACGCTTTAAAACGCTTTTCAGTCATTTACCATCGTTATCTTTTTATTATTGTCATTAAACGTCATTTAAAGACACTTCCTAGCACTTTTTTGTCATTTGACAACACAACGAACAACTTTTCGTTCCATTAACATAATTTTCGATCACATTATAGTCATTTAACGAAGCTTGAACCACTTTTTAGTCATTTATCAACACTTTCAACCACCTTTAATTCATTTATCAACACTTTCAACAACTTTTTTGTCATTTATCAACACTTTCAACAACAACTTTTTTGTCATTTATCAACACTTTCAACAACTTTTATTCATTTATCAACTCTTTCAACAACTTTTAAGTCATTCATATCAACACTTTCACACAACAACGTTTTACTCATTTATCAACACTTTCAACAACTTTTTTGTCATTTATCAACACTTTCAACAACTTTTTATTCATTAATCAACACTTTCAACAACTTTTTAGTCATTCATCAACACTTTCAACAACTTTTTAGCCATTTATCAACACTTTCAACAACTTTTTAGTCATTTATCCAACACTTTCAAGAACGTTTTAGTAATTTTACTACACTTTAAACCGCTTTTCACTCATTTAACATCGTTCTCTTTTATATATAGTCATTTAAAGACATTTTCATTCATATTTTAATTATTTAACGACCCTTTAAACCACTTTTCTAGACATTTATCAACACTTTCAACACCATTTTATAACTTAACAACACTTTAAACCATGTTTTAGTCATTTCACAACTCTTCGTAGTATTTTTTTGTCATTTATCGGCACTATAGACAGCTTTTCGGTCCGTTAATGTAATTTTCTTTCATTTTATAGTCATTTATCGAAGCTTTGAACCACTTTTTAGTCATTTATAAACACTTTAAAAACCATTTCTTAGTCATTAATCAACATTTTCCAACTACTTTTCTGTAATTTAAACTACGCTTCAAGCCACATTTTAGTCATTCAAGATCGTTCTTCTTTTCTTCTATATTATAGCCATTTAACGACATTGCATTCTTATTTTAGTCATTTAACGACATTTCCATTCTTATTTTGTCATTTAACGACATTTCCATTGTTATATTTGTCATTTAACGACATTTTCATTCTTATTTTAGTCACTTTACGACATTTCCATTCTTATTTTAATCATTTAACGACATTTGCATTCTTATTTTAGTCATTTAACGACATTTCCATTCTTATTTTAGTCATTTATCGACATTTCCTTTCTTATTTTTAGTCATTTAACGACACTTTAAACCACCTTTTATTCATTTAACGACACTTTAAACCACCTTTTATTCATTTAACGACACTTTAAACCACCTTTTATTCATTTAACAACACTCCAAAAAGCTTCTCAGTCACTTCACATCATTTTCTATCATACTAAAGGCATTCAATGATATTTTTATTCAAATTTTGTCATTTAACGAAATTTTCAACAATTTTTTATAGTAATTTATCAACAATTATCCAATTTTTATAGTAATTTATCAACAATTATCCAATTTTTTATAGTAATTTATCAACAATTATCCAATTTTACTTATTTAACAACACATTTTAATAGTTTTACTTTTTAAAAACACATTTTAATCATTTTACAACAGTTTATGAGTCAAAAAAAAAGCTTTTTCTTCTTTACTATACTCCGATTTACCATCCTTAAAAAAAAAACACACCGCCGCAGACAATGTCTCGTACGGGTGAAACGCACACTCAATGTTATTACTAACCCGTCCCGTTCTTTTCTCATTTTACCGTGAAACTTACGTACTCTCCATGCCGTCCAAAGTGCACAAAACAGCCGCTTCGGAAACATTCGAGACCGTCGTTTTTTCTTACCCAATGTTAATTTTCCCATAGGGTATCATTAAAACACATTTTAATAGTTTTACAACAGTTTTCAACCACAGTTTTGCTCAAAAAGCAGAACGTCTTATTGAAATTAGTTATTTCAACCACAGTTTGTTCAAAATCAGAACGTCTTATTGAAATTAGTTATTTAAGAGCAATTTTTAATGAAAATGTCATCCAACCGCACCTTTTAATCTAATTTAGTATTTGACAATGCTTTTAATCTTATATTGTGGATAAAAGCCTACACGTTTAGACAATCGAGGTCAGACATAGTTGAAGAAAGTCCGCGAAATAGTTGTAGGCCTTATTGGATACCTTGTGGTGATGGACTCCGTAAAAAAATAAGAATAACCTTAAGCGATTTTCGCTTCCTCTCGAGACTTGGGAGAAAATGAAACTTACGTCCTCACCTTGCCGAGCAAGAGAGCCGGTTCAGAGAAATTGACACGAAATTATGCTCTCAATCTAGCTAACTCTATGGCTTTGTTCTGTCTGGAGATCGAGGAAATTAAAGCCTGTCTTTCACGTTTAGCTTGTTGTTGGGGAAAGGTGACCAAAAAGTGCAAACACGATTTTCTCCCGTAGTTCTTTAACGACAAATTCGTTCTTGGCTCTCATAAAGTTCACTTCAACCTTGCAGGAGATTTCCTTCCAAACTTCATTTGATAGGGCCCATTGGCAACGAAT
>JAEQBA010001563.1:56242-86119 GCA_019434445.1 Phalangium opilio
TTTCAGATCTCTTATACCCCACCGTACCGATTTGTTCAAAGACCTTCAAAATTTAGCTTAATTTTGCATCACGCCAAAAACATAATCTTTTTCTTCTCTCCTATACTCCGATTTACTTTTCTTAATTAAAAAAAAACACACCACCGTAGACAACTGCCTCGTATGGTGAAAGTCACGCATAAACTTCTGAATCATAAACCCTATTTGTATACTGTACAACTGGTATGGATATTTATAATTATACCAGATTTACTATGAACCGGTAAAAATTAATCCATTTTGAATCCTCCATCGACTCCGAGGTATGCACTAACCGTAATATTAGTCGGCCTCTCCCGTACCCTTGGATCGGTGAAATTAAAAACAATCCCTTTTTACCTGGTTCAGAAAAATTATATACCCTATAGTCAATGTTGTATGTACAATCCCTATGGAGAATTTATAATGCGCGCTCTTTTATACTAAAAACGTTTCTCCTCTCTCTCAAGGGAAATTTGAGAACTCGTCGCTCTGTCTCGAAACCAGACTCCCGTAATATCCCTGGGAAGCATCGATGATTAGGCATATAATTGTCGAACAATTAATTCGGTCTTCCCCCGTACTCTGAAACGGTAAGAATCCAATCCCCCTCGTCGATTTGTGTACGGACCCTCCGTACTACCTTTGTCGGCCTGTACCGTACTATGAGGTGGCAAAACTTATTCATTTACCAATAAAGAATTTACATAATCTTGATGTTTATAAATCCACGTGGAGAATAGGATACATTTTTGAAGAGCACAAAAGTATTTCTTATTTTTTAAACCGTTTCTATGCTCGGCTAAACAAGAATTATTTGAAACTGTACCTTAATAATACTATAATCCATATAATATGTATATACATGTATATACCTATGGTAATATTCCATAGGGTATATCCCTCATCCATGCCTCATGTTTTCTTCTATCACTCTGTACGTATACCCAACTTTCCCCATCTCTTATATCCAACCGTACGCGATTTGTTCAAAGACCGTCAAAATTTAGCTTAATTTTCTTCACTACTATAATCCGATTTATCTAATTAAAAAAAACACCACCGCCGCAGACAACTGTCTCGTATGGGTGAAATGCACGCATAAACAATTTATGAAATTCCAAACCTCGAGTTCTCTCATCGTAACGAAACTAGAGCTATCTCTCTCTCTCTTTTTTTTTTAACCGTAAAATTTACGTCCTCTCCTTGCCGTCCAAGAGAGCCAATTCAGAGAACTCGAGTCGAAATTATACACTCAATGCTATTACTACCCGTCCCGCTCTGTTCTCATTTTACCGTGAAACTTACGTACTCTCCGTGCCGTCCAAGGTGCACAAAACAGCCGCTTCGGAAAATTCGAGACCGACGAATTTTCATACCCAATGTTAATTTTCCCTCAATGTTATTACTAACCCGTCCCGCTCTGTTCTCATTTTACCGTAAAACTTACGTACTCTCCATGCCGTCCAAGGTGCACAAAAAAGCCGCTTCGGAAAAATTTGAGACCGTCGAATTTTCATACCCAATGTTAATTTTCCCATAGGGTATCATACCCCATGTTATCTCTATGGCAATTCATACCCATCCCGTTCTCTTATTAATATACTACTCCTGTCAGGCTTGTAGTAGCAAGGACTGTGGTCCCCCATATCGTAACAGCCAAATTTTTCGTAAAAATTGATGGATTTTGGGTCATGAGACGATTTTCCCACTTGCATTTATTTAACAAAACGCCGTTTCCCAGATAAATCTGCAAAATTAATTTACAAATAGCTGAGCGGCAGTACTAGATTTAAAAAAAAAATTTACTTACATCCCAATAAAAGTATAAGCACTTTAGTCCATGCCTCAGTCTCTTCTTCAAGATATTTGTAATTGTGCAAAGTTTAAAATCATTCAAATGATTTGGTTTAAATCCCGTAATATTTTTGATGTTAACAATACGCTGTATGTTAGTTCCGGTGAACTTAACTAGCGCAAATAGGGGTTTCTTTGTCTTTGCTTCTACTTCTTTGTCTTGATGACCAAGGCTTAGAATAAGGTTTTGTTTGAACGTCGGCGTTAAATACGTTTTTCCCTTGATTTTACCCATAATAATATAGTAGAATATTGCCATTAAAGTCAAAGTAATTTTTTATTAATAGTTGAACAAAAACATGATTTACCGATTGTGCTTGGGTTGTCTGTCGGTAACGAGCTGACTCCTAGCAGCCTATCCGTTAAAATTCAAAATCAAACGAAACGATGCGTTCGTTACAGGAGCGGGGAGAGAGAGAGAGAGAGTAGAGAATGTGGCGCCACCCCTGGAGGCGTGTGTCGACTGTCGTGTGAGAGAATAAGCCTAGGGCATGGAGCCTTAACACACACGTGGAGGAATGATAACGAGAGACCGGGATTTGAACAGTCTATATCGATTTTTTAACTAGTAGTCCCGTTATTATGGCTCCATGGGGTAGATAGAAATTGGCAAATTAAATTGGCTAATGCCGTTTTCCATTTGATGGTAGCAATCTTCCACCATGGACATCATGGAGCAATATAAAATTCAAAATAAATCCATTTAATGCAATTTTAAATAGACTTCTGCTGTCAATCCAAGTGAAACACTTAATTTTGTGTATTTAAATTTGGGGTGTCAAAATTCTGAACTGCCTATAGTTATTTTAAGGGAGTACAAAGTTGTTAATATTGGTAGTAATGGACACCCATTTCTAAGGATAGTGAAAAAGACGCAGAATATTTTGGTCTTTACCGTAAATAAGAAGCACTACCTATCCCCTTTCCCAAATTTAGTTGAATCTAAGGGAATAATGTAAATTTAAATCCAAAAGTATTAAATAATTACACTTTCACTAAAATTTAAATTGAAAGATTAAGTTGAAGCCTTTTTTAAGTTTCAGTAAAAGTTTTAATAAAGCACCATGTTAATAAAAGTTTCTTAAGAAATAATTATTTGCATATACCTATAACAAAGCACTAATCTTACCGAATTCTTACCAATAAAATCCCAATAGACATGTTAATTGTGAAGCTTATGGCTTTTCTATACGTTTTCTATTTGCAGTCCCTTCCAATTAAAGACCAATTTACAATGCAATTGGGGAGCCTATGGGTTCCCTATTGCAGTCTCTTCCAATTAAATCCTAATAGATATTGCAATAGGGAACCAATGGGTTTCCTATTGATTTTCTATTGCAGTCTCTTCCAATTAAATCCCAATAGATGTTGCAATAGGGAACCAATAGGTTTCCTATTGGTTTTCTATTGCAGCCTCTTCCAATTAAATCCCAATACATATTGCAATAGGGAACCTACTGGTTTCCTATAGGTTTTCTATTGCAGTCTCTTCCAATTAAATCCTAATAGATATTGCAATAGGGAACCAATGGGTTTCCTATTGATTTTCTATTGCAGTCTCTTCCAATTAAATCCCAATACATATTGCAATAGGGAACCCATTGGTTTCCTATAGGTTTTCTATTGCAGTCTCTTACAATTAAATCCCAATAGATGTTGCAATAGGGAACCAATAGGTTTCCTATTGGTTTTCTATTGCAGTCTCCCCCAATTAAATCCCAATAGATGTTGCAATAGGGAACCAATAGGTTTCCTATTGGTTTTCTATTGCAGTCTCTCCCAATTAAATCCCAATAGATGTTGCAAAAGGGAACCAATAGGTTTCCTATTGGTTTTCTATTGCAGTCTCTCCCAATTAAATCCCAATAGATGTTGCAATAGGGAACCAATAGGTTTCCTATTGGTTTTCTATTGCAGTCTCTCCCAATTAAATCCCAATAGATGTTGCAATAGGAAACCTATGGGTTTCTTATAGTTTCCCTATGAGTACACGCATAGGTGTATTTTTCCTATAAATTCCCCATATGTCCTACATGTTTTTAAATGGTTCCCAATTGGTTTCCAATGAAATTTTCCATAAGGGTTTCGCCTGGAGCAAAAGCATTTGGAACGCAAACTCAAATAAAACAAAGCAACAAATGTAAGTTTCGCGATGATTGAAGTTTTAAAATAATTTTTATCTTAAACCCTGAATTATTTTAGGTCATCAAGCTGGCGTAGCTATGGTAGACCTCGCTGACAAAACCACGCAAACTGATTTTCACAATGAAAATAAGGAGAGCCTAATAAGGCAGTTTTTACAATCACGGAATGACGATGACTGCTATGATTTTGAAGAAGAGGAGGAGGAGGAGGTAGATGCCGGAGCTCGTTCAGATCCATTGGAATCAAGCTTCAACATATCATCTATAGCTGAAGATGTACACGAGTAAGATATTTTTGGTGTTGACAGTTATGAGATAATTGAAAATAAATTTTAAAGATATTATTTAATTTCTAGTTCTAGAAGTTTTGAAGGAATTAATCCAGTTACTGAGCGGAAGTTCATAGTATTTGAAGCTGCTCTCCTCCAACTCTTCGCTTTTTGTAGTCAGTGCTTATCAAAGTGCTCAATTAAATCAAATGTCAATGGATCTATGATAACCATCGAAACTCACTGCCCAAATAACCATCATCATGTGTGGAGCAGCCAACCTTTGATTGGAAGAAAGCCAGCTTTGAATGTTTTAACTGCAGCTGGACTTAATCCAGGGAAAACAATAAGAATGTTCCAATTTTCTCAGATTGTCATGTTCGATTTGCGAACATATTACAGGCTTCAAAAAGCATCTTTTTCGAGCGATTAAAACGGTATGCTACTTCTAATTTTGTTTATATGGTAATAAATTTGTGCCTAATAACATTGTATACATATAGGTATGGCATGATGAACAAAAAAGCCTTTTGGATTCCTTACAAGGCCAAAAACTTGAAATGGGAGGGGATGGCAGATTTTGCAGCCCTGTTTTCTGCGCAAAATACGGAAGCTATACCTTTTTGGAAGCCCGAATCAAAAAAATTATTCACCTGGTATTACTTCAAGTAAGAATATGTTTTTTTTTTGTTCTAAGATTTACGTAAATAGCATTTCTAAATATGTTTCTTCATTTAGAGTAATCAAGTAAAGAGTAGCGTTGCTATGGAGCTGGAAGGCTTGAAATTAGGACTGAAGTTTCTCTTTGACCGAGGGTTGGAAATAGCGTTTTTGGTGACAGATAGGCACATACAAATTAGAAGTTTTTTGAGGAAACATTATCCACGAATAAGACATCTTTCTGACGTATGGCATTTAGTAAAATGTAAGTTTATATTATTATTATTATTATTATTATTATTTCGTATTATTATATTGTTATTATTTCGTATTATTATATTATTATTATTTCTTATTAGTTGTGATTAAGTAATAAGTATTATTATTTAATTATTTTAGCTGTCAAGTCCAAAATTGCAAAAGTATGCGGCAAGAAAAAAACCATGGAAGTTCTACTCAAATGGAGCAAAAGTATCCAGAACCATTTGTACTGGATCGCTAGTACCAGTGATGGTGATGGCAACCTCCTGCAAGCAAAATGGAAATCCATTTTACGCCATGTTACCAACAAACACAGAGGACACGGTGAACCATTTCCAGAGTGTGCTCACGGTACCCTAGAAAAAACTAAAGACCGACCACGGAAATGGCTTAACGTTTCAGAAATTGCTTTCGCGTCTCTAAAACAAATTATAGACAGTTTTGTAAAGGACATAGCGCAGCTAGCCTGGATATGCCAGACGTCTTCTGTAGAAGCTTTCCATGCAGTAGTAATACAATTTGCTACCAAACACACACACTATTCTTTCCATGGAATGGAAGCCAGACTTTATTTAGCTGCGCTTCATTATAATGAAAATTCGGATAAATTACAAGCTATCACCAAAAATGGTGAAAGACGGTGGAATATATTCTTTCCAAAATACAAGGCTGGAGAATATTCTGTAAGGCCAATCATGGTTGCGTCGACTTATCGTAAGTTTATGAAAGTATAATTTTTTATACCTGAAGAATTTTTCTTAAAATTATCAACCACTTTGTTCACCCTAGATTATGTAGAAAACCTCATGGCAACTACATGTTCTTCTGCTTCTGAAGAAAGCTATCAAACTGGGTTTGAAAAGAGCGGGGAATCTTTAGGAGAAGCACCCAAACCTTTGGCTTCAAAATATGAACACCCATCTAAATCTGACGCGGTGGCCTCATATGAAAAAGCAAAGCGTTTTAAAAAACAATGAAATGATTTATCAAAATAACTGTTTTGAAAATCTATCTTTCTTGTAATTTTTTTATCCTTTGGTGAACGTTTTTTACTCCGGTTTGTCAAGTAATGATAATAATTTCGAATAATCTCAGGAGTCAAGTATTTCCAAAATTGAAAATTCGGAAGTTAATGATAGTAATAATAGTTTTGGCCTTGCTTGTGTACAAAATCCTGTTCATGGAGTGTTGTCTTATCAATATCGACGACCGCGGCTCCTTCTTTGTCTTACACGGAAGTGTCTAAATCCGCAATACTCGTCGGAAGGGTACGCGTTACGGATTTTAGTGATGACACAACTCGGTATTGGTAAACGTGTACCTGGTAAAAACCAATATATCCAGCGCATGAACCTCCGATAAGCCAGGTATCTATAAGTCCTGTTAAATTGAAAAAAAATTATTAGAATCTATATTTTTAAATTTTAATGAGGTTAAATAGCGCTTACAACAACTAAATTTAGCGTAAAATTGACTTAATTTTCTATCTTGATTTACAGTATGAGATAAATTTACTTAGGACGTTAGTAGCAATATTCAGAGAAATTAACTTACTTGTGTATAAACCCTTCGGGGGGTTCAAGAAATCTTTCTCCACCGTCAGGGTTTACAAACTCCAGATACGCCAACCTCAGTTGGTTTCTGCTGATACACGTTTCGTCAAACTCGTCGTGCTGAGTAATGCAGGTTCCGTTGGTAATGAACTCTTCTAGTTCAGGTTTTTCCCTGCAACAAATGCTCTCCTCAGCAGTTGGCATAATAACACAGTATCCGCAGATGCACCTAAAAATAACCTTTAGATACAGGCACAAATAATAAGGCTATGTAAAACTCAAGAGTTATATCTTACCAATCTGAGTTCCCTAATCTAGGGTTTTCAGGTTCAGGTCGTGGGTTTTCATCTTCAGAACTTGAAGAAGCCAAGGGTTCAAATTGATAAGGCAATACTCCGTGGACAGGATTTTGCACAGCGCCAAGGCCTAAACTATTATCACTATCACTAACTTCCGAATTTTCAGTCTCGTAATTACTTGACTCGAGAGATTCTTCAATTTTACTATCATTACTTGATAAAGCGGAGTAAAACACATCACCTGAAGAGGAGTCGGATTCCATTTTTAGCCTTCAG
This sequence comes from Phalangium opilio, assembly GCA_019434445.1. Classification (NCBI taxonomy): domain Eukaryota; kingdom Metazoa; phylum Arthropoda; class Arachnida; order Opiliones; family Phalangiidae; genus Phalangium; species Phalangium opilio. The sequence goes on from JAEQBA010001563.1 coordinate 63,580, forward strand.
AAGTTCAGTATAGACTTGGTAGCATAGAAAAGTTACTAGCTTTGATCTATCCAATAATGATAACTCAACTCACCTACGTCATACCTTAGCCACTCCTCCTGGACGATTTCAAATTGGTAATAGTGCCCAGTTAAGATTAGAATTAAGATTCTAATTACTAAACCAATTTTTAATGGGGAAAATTTATACGGATCATTTCTTAGAGGCCCAAACTTTATTTTCAACATGAAATTTTACCTCATTCAAATTATGTGTCAGTAACTCTTTAAGCTATTTGGGTTAACCTGATGACGGTGCAGATCCGTGCAAGGCTGCTGGACTTCACACCTTTCTAAAGAAATTTTAAACCTTAATAACGACATTGATATTTGAAAAACTATTATCAGTAACAGAACTCTTAAACAACCAGCTCCAATCATCAGATTTTGATCTCACCCAAGCTATCTCTGGCGTAAATGCAGTAATATCGACACTAAAGGAATTTCGTTATGATGTCAAATATGACGCTCTCTACGACGAAGCCAAGAGTTTGGCTAAAGAACTCGGAATTCAAATTCATTCCCAGGTTTCAAATGATGCTCAATCTACCGCTGAACAACCTAGACCAAAGCGACCTAGAAAAGCTCCAAAAGCTTTCGACAGATTTGTTATTTGCGAAACAACAGGCATTAGAAATTCAAACTCTAAGTCTGAAATAAAAGCAGGTCTTTATTATGTTGTAATCGACAGAATGGTCAGCGAACTCAAAAATAGATTTCTTGACGCACCAAACGCGGACATTTTGAAAGGAGTCAGCTCCATGAGCCCATTACTAATGGTACAAGATCCTCAAAAGTTTCTATCGGAAAAGTCACTTTTGGCGTTTTGTTCTTATTATGGTACTGAAATACATACTGCCGAAATCATAGTTTCGAAAACTTTCTGAGAAATTTAGAAGAAAAAGACAGGCTAAAAACCATTAGTGACCTCTTGAACACTTTACCGCGAACCCTTTTCCCGGAACTGTGGAAAATGCTACAAATAGCTGCTACTCTGCCTGTAACGTCTGTAGCGTGTGAACGTTCCTTTTCAGCTCTTAAACGCATTAAAAATTATTTGAGAAATACGATGGGACTAGAAAGGTTATCCTCTCTAGCCATTTTGGCGATAGAGAGAGAGCAGTCGCGTAATTTGTGCGTTGACTGTATCATTGACAAATTTTCAGAAGAACACGCTAGAAGAGCAAATTTGTCGCACCCCTCAATTAAGCATGCCCACTAGTCACACTAGAGTTTAGTCTAGTCAATGTGAACTTGTCAAGTTATATTGAACCATTTTAAAAGTAAAAAATTACTTTGTGTGATACGAAATTGTTTGTGATAAAAAAATCAATTTGTGTGATACGAAATTGTTTGTGATAAAAAAATTAATTTGTGTGATACGAAATTGTTTGTGATAAAAATGCGTTCAGTCCTTAATTACGTTTCCTTATTTTTACCTCTCCGTGTGACGTAGTCCAGGAGAGGTTCTGTAACGGCCGTGTCTGTGTGTGTGTGTGTCTGTGTGTCTGTGTGTCTGTGTGTCTGTCCGTTGTTACACCCACGTGACCGCGTTCGCAGTTTCCAAATCGGAGCAAACGTGTTCGCCATTTCCGAACTGCATTCACAGTCACGGAAACGGCTCCTCTACTTGAGTTCTCACACCACCATCTTCTGGTCCTCGTCCATTCCACTTGGACACCAGTCTGTACATACTGGCTACTAATCACCACCATCTTCTGGTCTTTGTCCAACCTACTTGGACACCAGTCTGTACATAGTGGCTACTAATCACCACCATCTTCTGGTCTTTGTCCAACCCACTTGGACACCAGTCTGTACATACTGGCTCCTAAACACCACCATCCACTGGTCTTCCGTCTATTCCACATAGACACCAATCTGTATCATTGGCTTCTAACACCACCATCCACTGGTCTTCCGTCTATTCCACATAGACACCAATCTGTATCATTGGCTTCTACTCCATTATCATCGTTTGGTTTTAGGATATACGCGGCGATCAGCTAGGGTTACGAGAAACGTCTAGCCTCCCTAAGGTGGGATCGCCACCACAGGTTTTCGCAATTGCGCTTTTTCCTTACTATTATAATGGAAACGAATCGTATATATACCCCAAAATTTGAAGAAAGTGGGCAAGAGGGGTACCCTTCACTTTAAACGTCAATATTAGCAAAGTTTGAGATGATAATAGGTATAACGTTATTTTAAACGATTTAACTATTATTAATGTTAATTATTGAAGATTAAAATAATTAAAAATAATTATATTTATTTAAATATTAAAGATAAACCTCTCGTGCAAAGAGAGAGATTATCATCGCCTCCTATATCTACCAAGGCCCGTGCATGCGATATATTTCATTCATTGCCTCCTATATCTATCAAGGCCCGTGCATTGCGATATATTTTTCAAAACAACAACCAAAATGGGAAGCTCCTCTCAGAAACATAATAATTTCTTTTCTCTGTATATGAAATGAAAATATGGATAATATTGCGCTCCTTCTTTAATGGTATCAATCTTTGCCTGTCTATTAATATTTTACGTAGTAGTAATACGTTTTTAGCGAAGTCTAGAGAGGATAAACATAAGTGAGATTGTTTCGGAAAACAAATACTGCTTCCACTAATGGGTTTATACTCCTTGTTACTCTTGTTGTCTGTGTGTGTCCGTCCATTGTTACACTAGTGCGTCGCGTTAGCAGTTAGCCTTGTGTTGATGTGTTAAGAAATCATACAGAACCTTAATATTCCCTTTTTCCATAATATAAAGTGAATATGTGGAAGTATTTTTCGTAATTATGATGCATTTAGTACTTTTGTAGCTTTAAAGCTCTGTTTCATTTTGATATTCCAAAGATGTTTTTTTAATATTGTTATTTGAAATGGCTGTTTATATATTGCTTAAGCTATACTACATCTGTATATAGAATAATCCTTGGTTTAGTGATTTCATGAAGCAAACTAAGACCTAGACTCCGGCGCGTATAACAAGTATTATCCGCAATAGGCTTAGTGAAACAAAGAGTAAATAATTGAGGCTTTGATTTTCGTGTCTGAAATGAACAGACATCAACGTTTCAGAGTGAGCCGAAAGTTAAATACACTCAATTAGTAAAAGGGCTAATGGTAAACGGGTAGTATCTACAGACTTATTATTCTCTTTATGGTGCGCATTGACTATTAGTGCGTCTAGCTACAATCTAGCTTTGGTGTTATTTAACGTTAACATTCATGTTGGCAAACTAAGAATATTGTTGAGGTGAGACGAGACGATAGTGTTTACACTGCAAACCAGTTGTGAATGTAGCTTTCAGAATATAGGGTAAACAGCTGAAGCGTAGACTTCATTTCCTGTTCTTTTCCCCATTGACTGATTTCCATGTGTCCAAGATTTATCCTTATTGGATGTGAAATGTCGCCTGCTTTACTGTACATTCGCTATGTTTGGAATACTGCTTCAATATTTCGTAAATTTTTACTTCAAAAAAGTGAAATAATTCCATATCTAGGTAAATACGTTTGTAGTAGTAGACCTCTTGACACGGAGAGGTAATATTTTGGTTTTCCCAACTTGTATTACTCTAATATTCGCTTTATAGACAAGAGTGTGTCCTTATAAAAGTGATGTGTTTTGAAAAATTGGAAACACAATACTTTTGGGAGGGCTTAAGCCCTCCCAAATTCGAGACCTTGGCGACGCCACTGAACACGCTACTACGTCACTCTTGTTATGTATTTTACTTATTTAAACTTTGCGGGTCAAATTGTTTTGTATTACTCGTCGCTAGGGGTCGCTAACGAACTAGTCAAAGCAGGCTACAATAAACCTTAGAACAAATATGGCACCCGAGCAACGTGGTTGTTGTTTCTCATTCTTAATTAACACTCGAAAGAACCAGCCATTATAATTAGTTAAGAGTGAAAGAAACCGAACTAATATAAAAGAACGTAAAAACACTCGAGGACCGTCGCTCCGCCGAATTTTTCAGAGCAAGAAAGAGCAATTCTCTGGCAGTTTTTGGGGCCAGTGGAAAACGCGACTCTGGGCGAGTGCTGCACTCGTGTTCCCAGTAACGGACGAAAACTGGCCCAGAGTGCTCTAGTGCAGTCGGTGGACTTAAGTTTACCCAGTTCCTCTCTTCAACCCTTCAAGCCCTTTTTAAAGCTTAGTCGATCAGCGAAGTGAGAATATAATTTTTCAATTCACGCATAAGTACAATATATGAGCGCTAAGTTTTTTAGTCAAGGCGTTGCTTGTAGCAATTTCGACATCAATAGCGCGCTCTGGTTACATATTCTCCTAACGAGATTTGCCAGAAGTTAAAGACAGCCTGCGCAGCGGGAGATGTGCAAATTTTTAAATTTTCCTCTCTTGTGTGAAATAGATCTGCTTGGCAACTTGAATAGCACACAATGAAACCGAGGGTGGGGCACTTTCTTCAAACTTAGAGCTAAAATTTTTTACTTATTGTTACGTACGAAATAGGAAGTGTCGTCTATGATTTCCTCTATCTCGTGTATGTACCTTAAAATATAAGCTCAATTAGGAAAGCAACTTTTACAACACCAAGAGCAAAACCAAGGGGGAGTACTAAACTATAAACCTTGACCAAATTTCAGTATAATACAAATTTAATCGAAAATCGTTTGTTTGCTAAGGGTGGTTTTAGAATCCATAAAATGAATCCGACTTTTTGGTGAGAAACACTAAATTTTCCCATAGAGATAACGTAGAATTTTTTTTCCTAGTGAAGGTAAAATAGGAACCGTTATGAAGAAAAGTCACGCAAATACAATTTCCGTATTAGCTACGTGTGGTTGGGGGTGTGGAGGGCGTGTTAGCTTCGTACGAACTAATGTAATACATTATTCGTGTTATCTCTTTCGCTAAGGCAATATTCGAGATTACCCAACAGTTGGGGTACTTTAAGTTCTTACCACGCCTAGCTAAAAAGGTCTTTTCATCTATCCGTCCTCCACACACAATCCACAAACAAACACACTCACAGATCATAATCTGAAATATCTTTCACACTCGTAGCTAAAAACCGATTACAACAACCGATTGAAGGGTCATCGACAACTATAATAAATAACAGCAACACAGCCTTTATAAATAAGTGTTCGTGATAACTGATTATTTTGGAGAAAACAAAACTCTTAAAAAGGGGATTGAATGCTGCATCTTCATACAAGGCGTTCATCTTGACCCCCGATATTTCCCCAATCCAGAAGTATTCGACCCCGACAGATTCAACACGGAAAACAGCGAAGGAAGACACCCATTTTGCTATATCCCATTTGCAGCCGGTCCCCGCAATTGCATCGGTTCGTCAACACCTTTCTATCTATAATTAACAACTTCATTAATTTCAACTGTTTTTCAGGACAAGCATTCGCCACGATTGAATTGAAAGGATTTTTATCAAACGTGATGCGCCATTTCCGAATCACTTCACAATTACCGAGAGATAAATTAATTCTTGGTTATGATATTATTTCGAAAATTCATAAAATGCCGCTCCATTTCGAGCCCAGAAACCAAAAGAAATTAAAATATTTATGCATTTTATTTCACTTGTTGAACTAACAATGGCTAAACGTCTACTTTGACAAAGTAAATAATAAATCACGTTTTTTGTAGATCAACACAATAAAATTAATTGTTCAAATATAATTTTTTTCATCCTGAACGATAAGGCTGTTAACTAAAATGAACGATATCGTTTTCTGATATCTCAGAATTCATGTATACATGTTTTCAGACTAGGAGGATTCCTACCATTTACACAAGGAGGTTCAGGTTCCAGATTTGCTGATGAAGTCAAAAGCCAAGTCGCCTTGTGTAAATAATACTAATCCTTCTAGTCTGAAAACTATGCAAAAAAGTACCGTATTTTAATAATAAGAACAAAGATGCTAAGATTGGAGCGGTCGGTTAGTATTATTATTATATAATGGATCGTATTATTTGTGGCGGTAAACACGTCATTTTGATTACCTGAAAACTTAAAAGCTACTGTAATGTATAAGCGAGGGCCTGCTAACCGAAATAAGAGAAAACTCTGACCAGTAACTTAGCCAAGGCTTAAGCTTTAAAACCCAATAACGTTTTAAGCTTCATAGATATAATCGAATAAATTCCATAAAATACTATCAGACATTATTCTTTCGCATTCAGTCGCTGCTACACCGATTTTATTAACATTTCCGAAATTATCCGTCAAATTAACTTCTCGAAATCCTTCAGGGAGATATGTTTCCGCCATTGCCACTACGTCACAAATTGCGTTGCTCAACGAAGTAATCGGCTCTTACAGCCGATGACTTCGATACCTCTTCGCTTACAATCGTGACGTCAAACCGGAGGTTCCGAAAATCGTTGACTGGCGAATGCGCATTCAACGGAGCCTCCGTTGAGCGTTACTGAACGACCCCACAGATTTTTCTGAGAAAGGCTAATTATTTGATTTTGTAAAGTGGACATTTATCTAGCAATAAAAGTCTTATTTCTCAGCCTTCTCCCAACCGTTCGTACCATACTAAGAGAAAACTCATAGATCGATTCTACAACATTCTTGGCTAAGTTGGTAGTGATCATAAGATTCACCAAGTAAAAACCTGATTGTAGAAAATTTAAACTTTTGAGTTTGTCTTCATAAGGACCGTGTTTGCAGTATGCAAATCTAAGCTAATGTCTTTGCATATTCCGGACTGCATTCATAGTTCTTACAAATTTTAATTCTCCGAGTGACGATGAAGTTTCGCAGTTTATTACACTGCATGTGTTGGTCACCGCGTTCGAAGTTGGCAATTCGGATCATGATTGCTAACGTTTATCCATAATAAAGATAAATTATCTTAAGCCGAAGAAAAAGGGAAATTGCAACGAATAATGGAAACCATTTCCCGATCGGCAAGCCCTCATATATGCGTTTCCTTATGGGCGGATCCCTTAAAAAAGGTTCTCATAACCGCGGTTCCCTAAACAGCAGTTTCACGAAAAGGAAGAACCCGTTTCGGCAGTTCTTTTTACAATCGTTCTCGTAAACGCGGCGTACCATTACAGCAGTTCCCTAAAGAGCAGTAAAACATGGATGTGAAAAATCATATTCATTTATGATGGTGTAGGTTGTGTTATTTGAGCTCAAATTGTACTAGGTCAGGTGAGGTTAATTTAGTCAGGTTAATTTTTTTTATTTGTACTAAAATAGTCTTAGTTTATTTGGACCCAAATAGTGTTGTAAATTAGAGATAATACCGGTTGTTTTTTATCTATATCCAGATTATATTTTCTACACTTGTATTTTTTATGCATCGCGGTCATTCTTGTTATCTTTATTTTTTATCGCGATGCCTTAACTATATAACCGGATAACATTCCAATAACGTTTGTCAGTTCTCAAAGTCAGTTCACTGTTGATCAGTTCCCAGTTATCTGTTCTCAGATATCAGTTCAGTGTATTGTTCCCGGATATTAATACTAATGTTCTAAATTAACTTAATAAAGAGTTTATAACCAGTTAAACCCAGAGTCGTTCTTGCGTCAAACAACAACAGGTTATGGGCCCAGCACGCTTCCACTGCGCAGAGGTTTAGAAGTCATAAGAAGTTCAACGCCGGGAAGATTATCCTTTAAGGTGCGGAGTCAAACGGAGAATGGCCGGAAATCACCTGGGACGAATCGAGACGTTAACTAAGGATAATTATGATACCTGGAAAATGCAAGTGGAAGCCCTGCTTCAAAAGAACGACCTCTGGGAGTACGTAGATGGAACTTCAACGAGGCCAACTCCGGTACGAGAAACGGAAGGCAACGCCCAGGCGGTCGCTACACTCTAAAAAATCGAAGTGTTAAAAATGTGTTAAAAGGGTGTAAATTTAGAATACTCTTTTTTTTTACACCGTAAAAACACCCAAAAGAGAGTTGTTATTACCTTGAGTTTTTGTGGCCAATTTAAGGTGTAAATACAGTGTAAAGTAACACTTTAAAAACACCCTTTGAAATTAAACATGGAAATTTATAATATGGCTGGTTTCTTAAATAAGGTCTTTTATTTCCATTAATATTTGAATATTAGAGTAAAAAATTATTTGTTAAACATTTATTTAAAGATGATATTCATGAAAGAACATATTTTTCCTTTAAATAAAATAACTAAGAAATTGGTAATCAGGCGGTATTGTACCATTATAAAACACTGCTAAACGTGTTAAGCGACACTCTTACAGGTGTTAGGCGACACTCTTAATAGTGTTAGGCGACAATCTTAATAGTGTTAGGCGACACTCTTAATAGTGTTAGGCGACACTCTTAATAGTGTTAGGCGACACTCCTAATAGTGTTAGGCGACACTCCTAATAGTGTTAGGCGACACTCCTAATAGTGTTAGGCGACACTCCTAATAGTGTTAGGCGACACTCCTAATAGTGTTAGGCGACACTCCTAATAGTGTTAGGCGACACTTTTAATAGTGTTTGGCGACACTCCTAATAGTGTTAGGCGACACTCTTAATAGTGCTAGGCGACACTCTTAATAGTGCTAGGCGACACTCTTAATAGTGTTAGGCGACACTCTTAATAGTGTTAGGCGACACTCTTAATAGTGTTAGGCGACACTCTTAATAGTGTTAGGCGACACTCTTAATAGTGTAAGGCGACACTCTTAATAGTGTTAGGCGACACTCTTAATAGTGTTAGGCGACACTCTTAATAGTGTTAGGCGACACTCTTAACAGTGTTAGGCGAGAATCTTAATAGTGCTAGGCGACACTCTTAATGGTGTTAGGCGACACTCTTAATGGTGTTAGGCGACACTCCTAATAGTGTTAGGCGACACTCCTAATAGTGTTAGGCGACACTCCTAATAGTGTTAGGCGACACTCCTAATAGTGTTAGGCGACACTTTTAATAGTGTTTGGCGACACTCCTAATAGTGTTAGGCGACACTCTTAATAGTGCTAGGCGACACTCTTAATAGTGCTAGGCGACACTCTTAATAGTGTTAGGCGACACTCTTAATAGTGTTAGGCGACACTCTTAATAGTGTTAGGCGACACTCTTAATAGTGTAAGGCGACACTCTTAATAGTGTTAGGCGACACTCTTAATAGTGTTAGGCGACACTCTTAATAGTGTTAGGCGACACTCTTAACAGTGTTAGGCGAGAATCTTAATAGTGCTAGGCGACACTCTTAATGGTGTTAGGCGACACTCTTAATGGTGTTAGGCGACACTCCTAATAGTGTTAGGCGACACTCCTAATAGTGTTAGGCGACACTCCTAATAGTGTTAGGCGACACTCCTAATAGTGTTAGGCGACACTCCTAATAGTGTTAGGCGACACTCCTAATAGTGTTAGGCGACACTTTTAATAGTGTTTGGCGACACTCCTAATAGTGTTAGGCGACACTCTTAATAGTGCTAGGCGACACTCTTAATAGTGTTAGGCGACACTCTTAATAGTGTTAGGCGACACTCTTAATAGTGTTAGGCGACACTCTTAATAGTGTTAGGCGACACTCTTAATAGTGTTAGGCGACACTCTTAATAGTGTTAGGCGACACTCTTAATAGTGTTAGGCGACACTCTTAATGAGATAAAATAAAAAACTTACTAGAAAAATTAAACGAATAGAAAGGGTTTTTTCATTCTTAAATTCCTTATTTTATATTTAGAAGTTACAACGATTCCATCCCTAAAAATCTAATAATTCTTGATGTTCTATTATCTAATCTCATCCCTCAGCCCTTTAAAAAAAGAATGACCATCGTCTACTATATGGATATTCACGCCAAGTTTTGCTGCGTTTCAAATTTCGCGGGAAATTTAGGTTCTAAAGCGTGCCCCTTGCGGACGCATTCGGCGAATTAAAGGGTACCGAAAAAAATTGTCGAAATAGGCCTGAATTAATAATGTTGGCGAAGTTACAAGGTCAGGTTTTCTGGTTGTTTAACGTTAAAGAGTTACCAATAATGAAAATATTTCTCTGATGGTCGTGTTTTTTCCCTACCCTTGAACAGAATTTACAATGGAAACCAACCTTGGGACGTACCATTTAACCGAAGTCCCGCGCCTAGTTCGGCTTTACCAAAGTACGAAATAGCGTCAAAAGACGGCACTTACTGAGTGTGTATAATGCTAATATATCTCCGATAATAATAGAGTAGTAAAGAGATACCTTGTTTAACGATTTGCTAGCTTATCTATATATAAAAGAAAGGTGAAATAAGCCATAATCAATAACATATCCTTTGATATTATTGCAAAATGATGCTTAAAAGGATAAACTTATATTTAAATCGGGGGAAATAAACAATTTACAGTAAATTGTTGACATTTTAATGGATTTTTAATGAAAGTTTTGTTTGTATTTCAAATTTATATCAGCAGAAGCAAGCAATTTTAGATCAGAATAAATTTTGTTATTATTAGGGTTTTCTAAAAAAGTTTTATTCGACCGAAGCCTAGCACTTTGAGCCTTTTAGGAAGAGTGTGGGCGCCGTGTACACTTAAAATTAAATTAACCTTCTTTGTTGCGCCATCTATATTTAGTTCAGCTTTTGATGATTTTTTTATATTCATTTCCTTGGTTTTGAATAAATATAGACATAGTTCATTAATATTGGCATAAGGCAACACCAGACGAAGCCCCGGTCATTACACGCAAGCTACACGCGGAAGGCTGGCCAACTCCCACTGCCTCTAACGGTGCTTCTTGGTGTGAGGGAAACCACCTCCGATGGCAGCCCTGCCCTGTTGTGTTTGCTAATCTTATGGCAATAATCAAATGGTCTCTGATGGTCTCTAGGTTTTAAAACCACAACGCTAGTATTTTTATTCTAAAAAAATTAGGATTGAAGTGATATCATAAGTAGCGCCATGAACGCTGAATCTGTAAAGGGACTGGTAAACGGGATAGATTTTTCTCTATAGCACGTTTCCTTTGTAAAAAAATAAACCATAATACACCTAAATTTAAACTACTACTGGTATGATGTTTAAGTTTAAACCATGTAGAGACCATTTTCAGACCTCTAGTCTAGTGTTGACAGGCCAACTTGTGGGGCACTTGCTTTTTTGACATGTTTTATCATCATTTTGAGAAAAATTAGAGTACAAAAACGGTTTTGCTTTTGTAAATGTTGTAGAGTAAATTAGATTAAACGCGTTTCTGGTGCTCGAAAAACTCTTAGTGAAAAGAGATTATTAAATATAAGAAGAACGTCTAAATCTACTAACTGAATATTATGGCCTCAAAAACCAATTTAATTTCCATTGCATTTGTACAAATCGCAAACTGTCTGCCTTTTTTCAGAAGGTTTAATACGGGAAAATTTACCAATTTTTCCATGCAATTTTACACTGCATTTTAAGATGATCAAATGGCTGACTTAATGCATATTAAGTTAGCCATTAGCACACTTCACTCCTGAAATACACTAACTTAAAGGGGTATAGTTCTGCACGTGAGAAATTTCCTCCTACTCTTAAGGGTGTTAAGCGACACTCTGAAAGGTGTTAAGCGGCACTCTTAAAGGTGTTATGCGACACTCCGAGAGGTGTTAAACGACATTCTGAAAGGTGTTAAGCGACACTCTTAAAGGTGTTAAGCGACACTCTTAAAGGTGTTAAGCGACACTCTTAAAGGTGTTAAGCGACACTCTTAAAGGTGTTAAGCGACACTATTAAAGGTGTTATGCGACACTCTTAGAATTGTTATGCGACACTCTTAAAGGTGTTATGCGACACTCTTAAAGGTGTTATGCGACACTCCGAGAGGTGTTATGCGACACTCCGAGAGGTGTTAAGCGACACTCCGAGAGGTGTTAAGCGACACTCCGAGAGGTGTTAAGCGACATTCTGAAAGATGTTATGCGACACTCTTAAATGTGTTATGGAACACTCTTAAGGGTGTTATGGAACACTCTTAAGGGTGTTATGGAACACTCTTAAAGGTGTTATGCAACACTCTTAAAGGTGTTATGCAACACTCTTAAAGGTGTTATGCAACACTCTTAAAGGTGTTATGCAACACTCTTAAAGGTGTTATGCAACACTCTTAAAGGTGTTATGCAACACTCTTAAAGGTGTTATGCAACACTCTTAAAGGTGTTATGCAACACTCCGAGAGGTGTTAAGCGACAATCTTAAGGTGTTATGCGACACTCTGAAAGGTGTTAAGCGACACTCTTAAAGGTGTTATGCGACACTCTTAAAGGTGTTATGCGACACTCTTAAAGGTTTTATGCGACACTCTTATCTTTGACACCCATTGCTTAAAAGTGTTATTAAATCCTTTCAGGGGTGTAAAGGAACAACTGAAACGGTGTCAAATTTCGATCCATATAAACTAATTTTAAAGGTGTTAAAGAACACCTTAGAGTGTGTAATTTAACACCCTTTGGGTTGTAAACCAACACTGGAAATGGTGTTGAATTTAGCACCATCAAAAAGAGTTAAAAAGGTGTAGACTTACACCTCTATTTCTTAGAGTGTACCTGGGACAGTAATGATCGAAAAGCAAGAGCGGACCTAATCTTGTCGATCAGTCCGTCGGAGTTGAAGCAAGTAAAGAATTGCACCACCTCACGGGAACTATGGAAGAAGCTCGAATCCATCTACCAGTCCAGTGGACCTGCCCGGAAAGCCACGCTGCTGAAGAAACTGACCCTCAAGAAAATGGAGGGAGAAGATGTCCGGGATCACGTCCGAGAATTCTTCGATGCAGTAGACAAGTAGGCTGACATGGGAGTAGCTGTAAACAACGACCTACTGGCCATTATGTTGTTATACAGTCTACCAGAATCGTATGAGAACTTCCGGTGCGCAATAGAGTCCAGGGATACGTTACCTGATCCGGAAGCCTTAAAAATAAAGATCCTGGAGGAATCGGACGCCAAGAGCTCTAGAGAAGACGAACCCGTGCAGAATGCGATGATGGGCAGTAACCACTTTTCCCGGAAAACTTCAGAAAAGGGTAGAGGAAGAGGTTCACGTGGACGAGGAAGCACGACCTTCAAGTACAAGTGTCATGGATGCAGGAAACCCGGCCACAAGGTAGCCGATTGCCCCGACAGAGACAATGGTTCAGAAAGAAAAACCAGAAAGAAGGAAAACGCCCATCATGTACTGGCAGAAAATTTGGCCGAGGAAGAATTCGCATTGCACCTGAAGGCTTATCACGATTCCTGGTGCCTGGACAGCGGAGCCACCTCGCATATGACTTCCAGCAGAGACTGCTTCAATGATTACGAAGAGACCACGAAATCTTTAAACCTGGCCACTGCAGAGTCAACGAAGATACGAGGTGTTGGCGAAGTAAAAGTACACGCAACGAATGGCAGCGACAATCGAATTCTTCGCCTGGAACGAGCCCTTCATGTCCCGGATTTAAGAACAAATCTCCTATCCATTGCCAAGATGACAGACAAAGGACATGAGGTCACATTCAAGAAGTCGCAGTCCTGGATTAAAACGGCAACCGGAGAAGTTATTGCAGTTGCTGACAGAGTTGGAGACCTTTATTTCCTGAGAAAGGCTGAAGAAACGGTCCAAGCAGTGCAATCGGAAATAAAGCCTAGAAGCAACCTGGAGAACTGGCATTTCCTACTCGGTCACTTGAACGAGAGAAGTTTAAAGGAAATGGCCCGGAAAAATTTGGCTACGGGACTCAACATTGAAAAAGATGGGAGTCTGGGAATCTGCCAAATCTGTATCAAAGGAAAGCAATCGAAGGAGCCGTTCCCGAAAACCGAAGATAGCCGAACCTCACATGTCCTGGAAATAGTACACTCTGACGTATGCGGGCCGATGAGAGTAACGTCGATGAGTGGAGCCAAGTACATCGTCGTTTTCACTGATGATTATTCCCGGTGGAGTGAAGTCAGCTTTTTAAAACACAAGAGCGAAGTGTTGAAAGCCTTCAAAGAATTCAAGCAACGAGCTGAAGTGGAAACCGGGAGGAAAATCAAGACCTTGCAGTCCGACAACGGAACCGAATACTGCAACAATGAATTCGACAGATTCCTGAAAGACTCTGGGATAAAAAGAAGGCTCACCGTACCATACACCCTGGAACAGAATGGCATTGCCGAAAGAAAGAACAGAACACTCCTAGATATGGCCCGATGTATGATGATACAAGCGCAACTTCCACCATCATTCTGGGCAGAAGCGATGGCCACGGCTAACTACATTCGAAACCGTTGTCCTTCCCGGAGCATAAATGGAGAAGTACCATTTACCAGATGGACCGGAAAGAAGCCATCCCTGCAACATTTGAAGATTTTCGGCGACAAAGCTTTGATGTTGGACGAAGATAAAAGGAAGGGGAAGTTTGCAGCCAGGAGTAACGAATGCGTTTTCATCGGCTATTCTCAAGTCTCGAAGGCCTATCGACTCTGGGTTCCGTCCGAGAAGCAAATTTACCGAAGTCGAAATGTCAAGTTCCTGGGAGAATTTAATAAACAAGGCGGATATGATGATTTCGTCACTCCAGAAGTCAACCTAAAATACGGAAGCAAAGCTAAAGGCGAAATCGAAGTCCCGGCCACTACACACGCTGCAAAACCGCCAGGCGGAGACGAACTCAAAGAAGTCAAAAAGGAGTTCAAAGATGAAATCCCGGAAGAATCTAATTCCCAGGAAAACGACGACGTCTTTGAAGAACCGTCAGAAACCCTCGTTCTGAAGAAAGGTCCCGGAAGACCGAAGAAAATAAGAACTGGAGTTCCCGGACGACCGAAAAAATCGTTCAACATGATTCCGAGCGTCTCAGAAGAGTCTACTGAAGAGGCTACTGACGAGCAAGAAACCCTGTCTGATGAGTCAGCAAACCTAGCCATCTTGTCAGAACCTTTGTCCATGAAGCAAGCCCTGGCTTCTCCGTACGCAAACGACTGGAGGAAAGCAGTAACGGAAGAGTTCGTTTCGCTTATCAAGTGCGAAACCTGGGACATCGTTGATTGTCCGGAAAACCAAAAGGTCCTTGGAAATCGTCTCGTCTTCCGAACGAAATACTTACCCAGCGGAGAAGTAGAGAAAAGGAAAGCCAGGCTCGTAGCGAAAGGTTTTGCCCAGAGACCAGGGATCGACTACCAAGAGACGTTCGCACCCGTCATTAGATCCAGCTCAATAAGACTGCTTATGGCCCTTGCTGTGGAAATCGGTTTGGAAGTCCACCAAATGGATGTCGTCACGGCCTATCTTAATGGCGAACTCGAGGAGGAAATATATATGGTCGTCCCGGAAGGATTAACAGAATCCCTCAAAGAAATCGTCAAGTCAACCCGGTTCGACAAGTCAATCGTTGCCAGAGCAAAGAAATGGACCAGCGACCTGGAAGAAGAGGGACATAAAGTCTGTCGCATCAAGAAATCCCTCTACGGCTTAAAACAATCGGGCCGCCAATGGTACAAGAAGTTACATCAAAGACTTTCGGAAATTGGAATGACACCATTGAAGAGCGACCCCTGCTTATACGTTTTAAGAGTCGCGGAAGATATTATGATCATTGGAGTCTATGTCGACGATCTGATCCTTGCATGCAATAACCCGGATTGGATGACTGAAGTAAAGCTTGAACTTGGAAGAAAATTCGATATGAAGGACCTGGGGCCAATCCATTGCTGTCTCGGAATGGAATTTCACCAAGATCTAAAACAAAATACCATTCGGATTTCGCAAGCGAAATATGCAGAAACGGTCCTGAAACGTTTCAACATGCAAGACTCCAAAGCAATTGCGACTCCAATGGATGCCAACAACAAGTTGCAAAACCCAGAACACCCAGTAGCAGAAGACATCAGTCGTATTCCGTATCAATCTCTGGTCGGCTCTCTCATGTACCTGGTAGTGTCATCACGACCGGATATGGCGTATTCAGTCAGCGCATTGAGCCAGTTCAATACAAGTTATGACGAAACTCATTGGATTGCCGGGAAAAGAGTTCTGAGATACCTGAAGGGAACTCTTCATCATGGGTTGATTTATCGGAAGACCGGATTGCCAATCCAGGGTTTCGTTGACGCAGACTATGGAGGTTGCCCGAAAGATAGAAAGTCATATACTGGATATGTCTTCAAACTAGCCGGCGCTGCAGTATCCTGGGAAGCCCGGAAACAGCGAACTGTTGCCTTGTCCAGTACAGAAGCAGAATATATGGCAATGTCCGACGCAACCAAAGAAGCCATATATCTCAAGGGACTTCTCAACGAACTTGGAGTATCAGTTCAGGCGATCGAGCTGTACAACGACAACCAGGGTGCCCAGAAACTCGTTCAGAATCCTGTTTTCCATGCCAGAACGAAGCACATTGATATCCGGCACCACTTCATTCGAGACACCTACGACCAGGGACATATAGCCTTGCGGTATCTACCAACAGAGGAAATGCCAGCTGACATCTGTACGAAGAGCCTGTTCCGTCCGAAGCATCTCCTTGCGTCAAAGCCCTTGGACTGGAAATAATCAAATGACCACCCCCTGGATAGAATATTGAAACCACCGATATTAAGAGGGACTGTTGTAAATTAGAGATAATACCGGTTGTTTTTTATCTATATCCAGATTATATTTTCTACACTTGTATTTTTTATGCATCGCGGTCATTCTTGTTATCTTTATTTTTTATCGCGATGCCTTAACTATATAACCGGATAACATTCCAATAACGTTTGTCAGTTCTCAAAGTCAGTTCACAGTTGATCAGTTCCCAGTTATCTGTTCTCAGATATCAGTTCAGTGTATTGTTCCCGGATATTAATACTAATGTTCTAAATTAACTTAATAAAGAGTTTATAACCAGTTAAACCCTGAGTCGTTCTTGCGTCAAACAACAACAAATAGTATCAATTTTGGTTAAGTCTTAATTTTGAATTCTAGTAGTAATAGGTCAGAAAAGGTTATTCGAACCCCAATAGTTAAAGTTTGGTGTTATTAAAAGCCAATAACTACAGATTGGTGGTGTTAGAAGACAATAACTACAGATTTCGTGTTTTAAGATGCCATGAATTAGATTGGTGTTGTTAGAAGTCAATAAGTACAGATTGGTGTTATAGACGGATGACTAGCGCATGGTGTTGTTAGAAGTTAATAAGTATAAATTGGTATTTAGTAAGACAAAGGAAGTGGCGTAAAGCTTGTCGATGAAATTTATGTGCTTGTTAAGTAGTGACGTAAAAAAAGACAATTTTTCTTGTTTTCTCCGAATTTCCAATAGAGATGTTCCGATACATGTTTAAACCGATAACGATTAATCAAAAATGTCTTGATTAGAATCAAGACCTAAAAAGTGTCGATAAGACTGAGGTTATCACTTGTCTGAAGGATCAGATATTGATTTTTCTTTTTAATTGAAACTTAAATGCATGCTTAAGAAAAAACAACGTTCCATTACCGTTTTCCGTTGAAATAAATTATTTTACTGGTAATCAATTTCGAAAATTTATTTATCTCGGCTTTTCGACCACAATTCCATTCCCCGAAAACATTTTACCATTTCATTAATTACTTTTGGGAGATAACGTGTCAAAATAACCTATAAAACAATAAAAAACTGTAACAGCGGTCTGTTTAGCCCTGACAAGAACCTTTTAAAAGTTTCAAGTACTATATTACCCTTTCGAGACTAACTGGACCTGAGCAAACTATAGCTTAACCTGCTACTAGTACGACCAGGGAGAATTCATTTAAACTGGAGTTGAAATTTCATCATGTGCGACCTCGGCCTTGAAACTCTCCCATAGTCCCAGTGTGTGTAGAACATATTTTTTTCGCTGTTATCTGCCAAAATCAATCTTTCTTGGTAGTGCCGCCTCCTCACTTGAATTTTTCATGATATATTAAGGTTTGAACGAACAAAATTCTAGATTACCATTTTCACTACCATGTCCATCTGCTAACTTGAAGCAAACTTTCCTCTCTTTTTGCTGCTCATTACCGGTGCCATTCCCTTGACTTTCTGTTCGTTATAACTAATATCATGAATTTATTTAATTCAAACCAAAATATGAAAAAATTGGATTTTTTTCCTTTTGTGCTACTTAGAATTTACAAATGTGTATAAATAACGTTGTCCGTGCCATATCAAATAGTCTCTAACCATTGTTAGAAACTAGAGAGAGAAATTGGGCAGCAACACTGATCATGCCCTGAACTATGAGAAAGAACAATACGACGGTTGACTAAAGTACACTTGATATTACATCATTTTGCAAAACCGCGAGTAAAAATCTTACTGTCCCTATTGAATTTCGCTCCATTGGTTTTAGAATAATTAAAATTTTCCACTGCGAAGCGTGCCGGTCACGAATGGAGATGTAACGTCTTTAGGAACCTTTTAAATCGCAAAACCATACAGTACTCTCCCAAAAGTAATTAATGTAATGATAAAATGTTTTCGGGGAATGGAATTGTGGTCGAAAAGCCGAGATAAGTAAATTTTTGAAATTGATCACCAGCAAAATAATTTATTTCAACGGAAAACGGTAATGGAACTTTGTTTTTTCTTAAGCATGCATTTAAGTTTCAATTAAAAAGAAAAATCAATATCTGATCCTTCAGACAAGTGATAACCTCAGTCTTATCGACACTTTTTAGGTCTTGATTCTAATCAAGACATTTTTGATTAATCGTTATCGGTTTAAACATGTATCGGAACATCTCTATTGGAAATTCGGAGAAAACAAGAAAAATTGTCTTTTTTTACGTCACTACTTAACAAGCACATAAATTTCATCGACAAGCTTTACGCCACTTCCTTTGTCTTACTAAATACCAATTTATACTTATTAACTTCTAACAACACCATGCGCTAGTCATCCGTCTATAACACCAATCTGTACTTATTGACTTCTAACAACACCAATCTAATTCATGGCATCTTAAAACACGAAATCTGTAGTTATTGTCTTCTAACACCACCAATCTGTAGTTATTGGCTTTTAATAACACCAAACTTTAACTATTGGGGTTCGAATAACCTTTTCTGACCTATTACTACTAGAATTCAAAATTAAGACTTAACCAAAATTGATACTATTTGGGTCCAAATAAACTAAGACTATTTTAGTACAAATAAAAAAAATTAACCTGACTAAATTAACCTCACCTGACCTAGTACAATTTGAGCTCAAATAACACAACCTACACCATCATAAATGAATATGATTTTTCACATCCATGTTTTACTGCTCTTTAGGGAACTGCTGTAATGGTACGCCGCGTTTACGAGAACGATTGTAAAAAGAACTGCCGAAACGGGTTCTTCCTTTTCGTGAAACTGCTGTTTAGGGAACCGCGGTTATGAGAACCTTTTTTAAGGGATCCGCCCATAAGGAAACGCATATATGAGGGCTTGCCGATCGGGAAATGGTTTCCATTATTCGTTGCAATTTCCCTTTTTCTTCGGCTTAAGATAATTTATCTTTATTATGGATAAACGTTAGCAATCATGATCCGAATTGCCAACTCCGATCGCGGTGACCAACACATGCAGTGTAATAAACTGCGAAACTACATCGTCACTCGGAGAAATAAAATTTGTAAGAACTATGAATGCAGTCCGGAATATGCAAAGACATTAGCTTAGATTTGCAAACTGCAAACACGGTCCTTATGAAGAAATAACTCAAAAGTTAAAATTTTCTGCAATCAAGTTTTTACTTGGTGAATCTTACGATCACTACTAACTTAGCCAAGAATGTTGTAGAATCGATCTACGAGTTTTCTCTTAGTATGGCACGAACGGTTGGGAGGAGGCTGAGAAATAAGACTTTTATTGCTAGATAAATGTCCACTTTACAAAATCAAATAATTAGCCTTTCTCAGAAAAATCTGTGGCTCTCCTTTCCTCATTTATGTGTAGGCTAGTCAGTAGCTTTTAAGTTTTCAGGTAATGAAAATGAAGTGTTTACCGCCACATATAATACGATCCATTATATAATAATACTAACGGACCGCTCCAATCTTAGCATCTTTGTTCTTATTATTAAAATACGGTACTTTTTTGCATAGTTTTCAGACTAGATGGATTAGTATTATTTACACAAGGAGACTTGGCTTTTGACTTTATCAGCAAATCTGGAACCTGAACCTCCTTGTGCAAATGGTAGGAACCCTCCTAGTCAGAAAACAGGTATTCTGAGAAATCAGAAAACGATATCGTTCATTTTAGTTAACAGCCTTATCGTTCAGGATAAAAAAATTATATTAGAACAATTAATTTTATTGTGTTGATCTACAAAAGACGTGATTTATTATTTACTTGGTCAAAGTAGACGTTTAGCCATTGTTAGTTCAACAAGTGAAATAAAATGCATGAATATTTTCAATTCTTTTGGTTTCTGGGCTCGAAATGGAGCGGCATTTTATGAATTTTCGAAATAATATCATAACCAAGAATTAATTTATCCCTCGGTAATTGAGAAGTGATTCGGAAATGGCGCATCACGTTTGATAAAAATACTTTCAATTCAATCGTGGCGAATGCTTGTCCTGAAAAACAGTTGAAATTAATGAAGTTGTTAATTATAGATAGAAAGGTGTTGACGAACCGATGCAATTGCGGGGACCGGCTGCAAATGGGATATAGCAAAATGGGTGTCTTCCTTCGCTGTTTTCCGGGTTGAATCTTTCGGGGTCGAATACTTCTGGATTGGGAAAATATCTGGGGTCAAGATGAACGCCTTGTATCAAAATGCAGCACTCAATGCCCTTTTTAAGAGTTTTGTCGCCTAGAAATTGTCAATTAAATTAATATAGTGTCAGAATTTTATTGAAATACAATTGATAGTTTATTAAGGTCAATGTTACGTTCAAATTTTAGACGTAGAACAAATAGAGTAAGAGATATTTAATTATTTTATTTGCAACGTCGTTACTTGGTAACATAGTAAATTATTAATGGTATTTCTATTACGAAAGAAATTGGCAAGCTTAAAACAAACCTATTTGTAAGTCTTCAGTGAGCTTACGACCAATCATCGGAAAAGGAGGACAGAGCCTTAGCGATTCCTGCAAAGTTTTAAGTTGGCTTTCACTTAACATTTGGGAAACTTGTAATACAGTGCATGCGATAGGTAATAAACTAAAATTAACCTTTATGACTTTTTCGAGGTAGGTCAAGTGTTTTAAATCTGTGTGCTCAATGTCTCTTTCGATATCCGTTCCACAGACGGAAATCAACTCTTGGTAGACCTTTTCTTGAATCTCCGGGTAAAGACCGAGCATGTACAGGGTTAATGTTTGGGCGGTAGTGCTGGAGTCGAAACCCTGCTAAAGTGATTAAGCATAACCTTTCTACATTTAAAGCGTAATATGTGTTTTATTACTGCAGAAATTAGAGCAAATGCTTCGTCTCGAAGTTGTTTATCGCTCATTAAATCGGGGTTTTTCTCGAGCATTTGTAGAATGATATCCAAGAAGTTTACGCTTCGAACGTTTTCGTCGGGCTCTTTCATGTTCGCCTTCTTTATCATCAACATCGTCTGCGAAAGAGTTTGTGGTTTCCTTCGGAATGTGTCAAGTGCGAATTTCAAATAGCGTCTACTTACATTTATCATCTCATCTATTACTTTAACTGCATTTACGGTTTCTTTTCCCATAGCTGTCATTTTGAATAGTTTATCTGGTACCAACCATGGTCGAAGAAACCTGTGACTAAAGCTTCTTTCGCATCTAATATTAATGATATTTTCTTTTTAAACGCTTAAAAACTGATTATTTTCTGGAGAGCCTTAAACTGTCGAACTTTTTCCTCGCTTAAAAATATATTTAATTCACACTGGAACTCACTGGCTCTAACTCCCTTTTGGTAACTAATGTTTCTTACGATAATTAACTATATAGTTTTTCTTGCTGTGTACTATTAAGGGAAGGCCTCACATGAGCGGTTCCCGTATCAGCGGATTTCATAACAGCAGTTTCCTAAATAGTGGTGTCCCGAAATGGCAGTTTATCCGTTACAGCAATTATCGATACAGCAGTTCTCGTAAACGCTGCGTACCGTTACAGTAGTTCACTAAAGGGCAGAAAAATCTAAATGCGAAAAACGATAGTTGTTTATTATGGTGTAAACTGGCCCAGCTGCGTTATATGAGCTCAAATAGAACTAGGTCAGATAATTTGGTTAGGTAACAGTTAATTATTTTAACTAAATAGTATTAGGCCAGATCAGGTTAGGTTGGGTGAGGTTTTTTAGGTTTCGTTTCGTTAGGTTAGACTTAGGTTAGTAATATTTTGCAAATGGTGTTCCAAAACATTGTGGTTTATCTTCATTGACTTCCCTAATAATAATATACCTTTTCCATAAAATTACTGTTTACAATATCTAGTTCCGAAATAAAATATTCTTTCACGAATTATTTTTCTATCATTGTATGAAAGCTGTAAACTGATACAGCCTGAAGAATAGTATAATATATAAGTGTACTATAAAAAAATTCAAAAACACGATCCGTTAGTAGGTCACATTACTGATTAAATAATCACAGAAA
>JAEQBA010001564.1:0-14084 GCA_019434445.1 Phalangium opilio
TAGAAATTCTACCAATTTAACCTTCGTTCGGGGGGGCTCGTGGGGCGCAATGTCAGCGCGTCTGACTCCAGATCCGAAGGCTGCGTGTTGGAATCACGTCCGGGTCAAACAAAGAATAAAATTAGTTTTTACGTTGTGTATAGAAATTCTACCAATTTAACCTTCGTTCAGGGGGCTCGGTGGCGCAATGTCAGCGCGTCTGACTCCAGATCAGAAGGCAGCGTGTTTGAATCACGTCCGGGTCAAACATATAATAAATTTAGTTTTTACGTTGTTTATAGAAACTCTACCAATTTAACCTTCGTTCAGGGGGCTCGGTGGCGCAATGGTAGCGCTTTTGAACCAGATCAGAAGGCTGCGTGTTCGAATCACGTCCGGTTAAAGAAAGAATAAAAGTCAGTTTTTAAGTTGTTTTAAATTCTACCAATTAACCTTCGTAAAGGGGGCTTGGTGGCGCAATGGTAGCACCTCTGACTCCAGATCTGAAGGCTGCGTGTTTGAATCACGTCCGGGTCAAACAAAGAATAAAATTTAGTTTTTACGTTGTTATAGAAATTCTACCAATTTAACCTTCGTTCAGGGGTATCGGTGGCGCAATAGTAGCGCGTCTGACTCCAGATCCGAAGGCTGCGTGTTGGAATCACGTCCGGGTGTAAGAAATAATAAAATTTAGTTTTTACGTTGTGTATAGAAATTCTACCAATTTAACCTTCGTTCAGGGGCTCGGTGGCGCAATGTCAGCGCTTCTGACTCCAGATCAGAAGGCAGCGTGTTGGAATCACGTCCGGGTGTAAGAAATAATAAAATTTAGTTTTTACGTTGTTTATAGAAATTCTACCAATTTAACCTTCGTTCAGGGTATCGGTGGCGCAATAGTAGCGCGTCTGACTCCAGATCCGAAGGCTGCGTGTTGGAATCACGTCCGGGTGTAAGAAATAATAAAATTTAGTTTTTACGTTGTGTATAGAAATTCTACCAATGTAACCTTCGTTCAGGGGGCTCGGTGGCGCAATGTCAGCGCGTCTGACTCCAGATCCGAAGGCTGCGTGTTGGAATCACGTCCGGGTGTAAGAAATAATAAAATTAGTTTTTTACGTTGTGTATAGAAATTCTACCAATTTAACCTTCGTTCAGGGGGCTCGGTGGCGCAATGTCAGCGCTTCTGACTCCAGATCAGAAGGCAGCGTGTTTGAATCACATCCGGGTCAAACATATAATAAAATTTAGTTTTTACGTTGTTTATAGAAACTCTACCAATTTAACCTTCGTTCAGGGGGCTCGGTGGCGCAATGTTAGCGCTTTTGAAACCAGATCAGAAGGCTGCGTGTTCGAATCACGTCCGGGTTAAAGAAAGAATAAAAGTCAGTTTTTAAGTTGTTTTTAAAATTCTACCAATTAAACCTTCGTAAAGGGGGCTTGGTGGCGCAATGGTAGCACCTCTGACTCCAGATCTGAAGGCTGCGTGTTTGAATCACGTCCGGGTCAAACAAAGAATAAAATTTAGTTTTTACGTTGTTTATAGAAATTCTACCAATTAACCTTCGTTCAGGGGGATCGGTGGCGCAATAGTAGCGCGTCTGACTCCAGATCAGCATGGACGAAACAATACTGAAGGACGGATGGCAGCCCATAGAGCCCCATACTAAGCCACAAAACACCAATGTTAAGCTTACTTCCCCTTTTTCAGCCCCAAAACGGAGGGGGGTTATGAAAAATAGTGAGTCAAATCCCGGAGAAAGCTAGCGCCATCTAGACAAAATAAGACGTTAACTACTTCAAAAAAAATAAAAAAAAAAAGATTTTTGAAATTTTGCCGTAACTTTGCAATCACAAATTTTTAAATTGCATGAAATTAAAGGTATGTTCTTATTATACTCTATATGTTTAATCATAACAATTAAAAGGCTATTCAATGTATTTTTAATTAATACAACTTCTTCTCTTTAAAATCGGCATTGATTTTATTCTAAATTTTGTCCAAGGCTTAAAGAAAATGGGCAGGAAAAAAATTTGTGTTTGCAAGCTTTGCAACAGCGATTCGCGATACGCTGATAAGGTTTATATGAAAGGAGTTAATTTTTCCCATTTCAGTTTTTGAAATTTGGAACCAGCCTGAATCCGTTGAACAATGATTACTGACTTTTTTGTCACGTGCCTAATGTCCTTACCCCGGTTTTTCAGAACACTGATTCCCCCATAGCCCCCACTCTCCGGTTTGCTACTATCTGCGCTAGAAGGCGAATTAACAAGTATTTTTCAAGTTTCTCCCGCTGCCATTCGTCCTTCAGTATTGTTTCGTCCATGAGATCAGAATGCTGCGTGTTCGAATCACGTCCGGGTCAAACAAATAATAAAATTTAGTTTTTACGTTGTTTATAGAAATTCTACCAATTTAACCTTCGTTAAGGGGGCTTGGTGGCGCAATGTCAGCGCGTCTGACTCCTGATCAGAAGGCTGCGTGTTCGAATCACGTCCGGGTCAAACAAATAATAAAATTTAGTTTTACGTTGTTTATAGAAATTCTACCAATTTAACCTTCGTTCAGGGGCTCGGTGGCGCAATGGTAGCGCTTCTGAAACCAGATCAGAAGGCTGCGTGTTCGAATCACGTCCGGGTCAAAGAAATAAAAAAACTTAGTTTTTAAGTTTTTTTAGAATTCTACCAATCAAGGCTTCCTTCAGGGGGCTCGGTGGCGCAATGGTAGCGCGTCTGACACCAGATCAGAAGGCTGCGTGTTCGAATCACGTCTGGGTCAAAGAAATAATTAAAACTTAGTTTTTAAGTTGTTTATAGAATTCTACCAATTAAACTTCGTAAAGGGGGCTCGGTGGCGCAATAGTAGCGCGTCTGACTCCAGATCAGAAGGCTGCGTGTTGGAATCACGTCCGGGTCAAAGAAATAATAAAAATCAGTTTTTAAGTTGTTTATAGAAATTCTACCAATTTAACCTTCGTTCAGGGGATCGGTGGCGCAATAGTAGCGCGTCTGACTCCAGATCAGAAGGCTGCGTGTTCGAATTACGTCCGGGTAAACAAATAATAAAATTTAGTTTTTACGTTGTTTATAGAAATTCTACCAATTTAACCTTCGTTCAGGGGGCTCGGTGGCGCATTGTCAGCGCGTCTGACTCCAGATCAGAAGGCTGCGTGTTTGAATCACGTCCGGGTAGAACAAATAATAAAATTTAGTTTTTACGTTGTTTATAGAAATTCTACCAATTTAACCTTCGTTCAGGGGGCTCGGTGGCGCAATGGTAGCGCTTTTGAAACCAGATCAGAAGGCTGCGTGTTCGAATCACGTCCGGGTTAAAGAAAGAATAAAAGTCAGTTTTTAAGTTGTTTTTAAAATTCTACCAATTAAACCTTCGTAAAGGGGCTTGGTGGCGCAATGGTAGCACCGTCTGACTCCAGATCTGAAGGCTGCGTGTTTGAATCACGTCCGGGTCAAACAAAGAATAAAATTTAGTTTTTACGTTGTTTATAGAAATTCTACCAATTTAACCTTCGTTCAGGGGGATCGGTGGCGCAATAGTAGCGCGTCTGACTCCAGATCAGAAGCTGCGTGTTCGAATCACGTCCGGGTCAAACAAATAATAAAATTTAGTTTTACGTTGTTTATAGAAATTCTACCAATTTAACCTTCGTTCAGGGGGATCGGTGGCGCAATGGTAGCGCGTCTGACTCCAGATCAGAAGGCTGCGTGTTCGAATCACGTCCGGGTCAAACAAATAATAAAATTTAGTTTTTAAGTTGTTTATAGAAATTCTACCAATTTAACCTTCGTTCAGGGGGCTCGGTGGCGCAATGGTAGCGCTTCTGACTCCAGATCAGAAGGCTGCGTGTTCGAATCACGTCCGGGTCAAAGAAATAAAAAAACTTAGTTTTAAGTTGTTTTTAGAATTCTACCAACTAAACCTTCGTAAAGGGGGCTTGGTGGCGCAACGGTAGCACCTCTGACTCCAGATCTGAAGGCTGCGTGTTCGAATCACGTCCGGGTCAAACAAATAGTAAAATTTAGTTTTTACGTTGTTTATAGAAATTCTACCAATTTAACCTTCGTTCAGGGGGATCGGTGGCGCAATAGTAGCGCGTCTGACTCCAGATCAGAAGGTGCGTGTTCGAATCACGTCCGGGTCAAAGAAATAAGAAACTTAGTTTTTAAGTTGTTTTTAGAATTCTACCAATTAAGGCTTCCTTCAGGGGGCTCGGTGGCGCAATGGTAGCGCGTCTGACACCAGATCAGAAGGCTGCGTGTTCGAATCTCGTCTGGGTCAAGAAATAATAAAACTTAGTTTTTAAGTTGTTTATAGAATTCTACCAATTAAACTTCGTAAAGGGGGCTCGGTGGCGCAATAGTAGCGCGTCTGACTCCAGATCAGAAGGCTGCGTGTTGGAATCACGTCCGGGTCAAAGAAATAATAAAAATCAGTTTTTAAGTTGTTTTTAAAATTCTACCAATTAAACCTTCGTAAAGGGGGCTCGGTGGAGCAATGGTAGCACCTCTGACTCCAGATCTGAAGGCCGCGTGTTCGAATCACGTCCGGGGCAAACAAATAATAAAATTTAGTTTTTACGTTGTTTATAGAAATTCTACCAATTTAACCTTCGTTCAGGGGGATCGGTGGCGCAATAGTAGCGCGTCTGACTCCAGATCAGAAGGCTGCGTGTTTGAATCACGTCCGGGTAGAACAAATAATAAAATTTAGTTTTTACGTTGTTTATAGAAATTCTACCAATTTAACTTTCGTTCAGGGGGCTCGGTGGCGCAATGGTAGCGCTTTTGAAACAGATCAGAAGGCTGCGTGTTCGAATCACGTCCGGGTTAAAGAAAGAATAAAAGTCAGTTTTTAAGTTGTTTTTAAAATTCTACCAATTAAACCTTCGTAAAGGGGGCTCGGTGGCGCAATGGTAGCACCTCTGACTCCAGATCTGAAGGCCGCGTGTTCGAATCACGTCCGGGCAAACAAATAATAAAATTTAGTTTTTACGTTGTTTATAGAAATTCTACCAATTTAACCTTCGTTCAGGGGGATCGGTGGCGCAATAGTAGCGCGTCTGACTCCAGATCAGAAGGCTGCGTGTTCGAATTACGTCCGGGTAGAACAAATAATAAAATTTAGTTTTTACGTTGTTTATAGAAATTCTACCAATTTAACCTTCGTTCAGGGGGCTCGGTGGCGCATTGTCAGCGCGTCTGACTCCAGATCAGAAGGCTGCGTGTTTGAATCACGTCCGGGTAGAACAAATAATAAAATTTAGTTTTTACGTTGTTTATAGAAATTCTACCAATTTAACTTTCGTTCAGGGGGCTCGGTGGCGCAATGGTAGCGCTTTTGAAACCAGATCAGAAGGCTGCGTGTTCGAATCACGTCCGGGTTAAAGAAAGAATAAAAGTCAGTTTTAAGTTGTTTTTAAAATTCTACCAATTAAACCTTCGTAAAGGGGGCTTGGTGGCGCAATGGTAGCACCTCTGACTCCAGATCTGAAGGCTGCGTGTTTGAATCACGTCCGGGTCAAACAAAGAATAAAATTTAGTTTTTAAGTTGTTTATAGAATTCTACCAATTAAAGCTTCCTTCAGGGGGCTCGGTGGCGCAATGGTAGCGCTTCTGACTCCAGATCCGAAGGCTGCGTGTTCGAATCACGTCCGGGTCAAAGAAATAATAAAATCAGTTTTTAAGTGTTTTTAGAATTCTACCAATTTACCTTCGTTCAGGGGGATCGGTGGCGTAATAGTAGCGCGTCTGACTCCAGATCAGAAGGCTGCGTGTTCGAATTACGTCCGGGTCAAACAAATAATAAAATTTAGTTTTTACGTTGTTTATAGAAATTCTACCAATTTAACCTTCGTTCAGGGGGCTCGGTGGCGCAATGTCAGCGCGTCTGACTCCAGATCCGAAGGCTGCGTGTTGGAATCACGTCCGGGTCTAAGAAATAATAAATTTAGTTTTTACGTTGTGTAGAAATTCTACCAATTTAACCTTCGTTCAGGGGGCTCGGTGGCGCAATGTCAGCGCGTCTGACTCCAGATCAGAAGGCTGCGTGTTTGAATCACGTCCGGGTCAAACATATAATAAAATTTAGTTTTTACGTTGTTTATAGAAATTCTACCAATTTAACCTTCGTTCAGGGGGCTCGGTGGCGCAATGGTAGCGCTTTTGAAAGCAGATCAGAAGGCTGCGTGTTCGAATCACGTCCGGGTTAAAGAAAGAATAAAAGTCAGTTTTTAAGTTGTTTTTAAAATTCTACCAATTAAACCTTCGTAAAGGGGGCTTGGTGGCGCAATGGGAGCACCTCTGACTCCAGATCTGAAGGCTGCGTGTTTGAATCACGTCCGGGTCAAACAAAGAATAAAATTTAGTTTTAACGTTGTTTATAGAAATTCTACCAATTTAACCTTCGTTCAGGGGGATCGGTGGCGCAATAGTAGCGCGTCTGACTCCAGATCAGAATGCTGCGTGTTCGAATCACGTCCGGGTCAAACAAATAATAAAATTTAGTTTTTACGTTGTTTATAGAAATTCTACCAATTTAACCTTCGTTCAGGGGGCTCGGTGGCGCAATGTCAGCGCGTCTGACTCCAGATCAGAAGGCTGCGTGTTCGAATCACGTCCGGGTCAAACAAATAATAAAATTTAGTTTTTACGTTGTTTATAGAAATTCTACCAATTTAACCTTCGCTCAGGGGGCTCGGTGGCGCAATGGTAGCGCTTCTGAAACCAGATCAGAAGGCTGCGTGTTCGAATCACGTCCGGGTTAAAGAAAGAATAAAAGTCAGTTTTTAAGTTGTTTTTAAAATTCTACCAATTAAACCTTCGTAAAGGGGGCTTGGTGGCGCAATGGTAGCACCTCTGACTCCAGATCTGAAGGCTGCGTGTTTGAATCACGTCCGGGTCAAACATATAATAAAATTTAGTTTTTACGTTGTTTATAGAAATTCTACCAATTTAACCTTCGTTCAGGGGGCTCGGTGGCGCAATGGTAGCGCTTTTGAAAGCAGATCAGAAGGCTGCGTGTTCGAATCACGTCCGGGTTAAAGAAAGAATAAAAGTCAGTTTTTAAGTTGTTTTTAAAATTCTACCAATTAAACCTTCGTAAGGGGGCTTGGTGGCGCAATGGGAGCACCTCTGACTCCAGATCTGAAGGCTGCGTGTTTGAATCACGTCCGGGTCAAACAAAGAATAAAATTTAGTTTTAACGTTGTTTATAGAAATTCTACCAATTTAACCTTCGTTCAGGGGGCTCGGTGGCGCAATGTCAGCGCGTCTGACTCCAGATCAGAAGGCTGCGTGTTCGAATCACGTCCGGGTCAAACAAATAATAAAATTTAGTTTTTACGTTGTTTATAGAAATTCTACCAACTTAACCTTCGCTCAGGGGGCTCGGTGGCGCAATGGTAGCGCTTCTGAAACCAGATCAGAAGGCTGCGTGTTCGAATCACGTCCGGGTCAAAGAAATAAAAAAACTTAGTTTTTAAGTTGTTTTTAGAATTCTACCAACTAAACCTTCGTAAAGGGGGCTTGGTGGCGCAACGGTAGCACCTCTGACTCCAGATCTGAAGGCTGCGTGTTCGAATCACGTCCGGGTCAAAGCAATAATAACAAGTTGGGAAAACCAAAATATTACCTCTCCGAGTCAAGAGGTGTACTACTACAAACTTATTTACCTAGAAGTAAAAATTTACGAAATATTGAAGCAGTATTCCAAACATAGCGAATGTACAGTAAAGCAGACGACATTTTACATCCAATAAGGATAAATCTTGGACACATGGAAATCAGTCAATGGGGAAAAGAACAGGAAATTAAGTCTACGCTTCAGCTGATTACCCTATATTCTGATATCTACATTCACAACTGGTTTGCAGTGTAAACTCTATCGTCTCGTCTCACCTCAACAATATTCTTAGTTTGCCAACATGAATGTTAACGTTAAATAACACCAAAGCTAAATTGTAGCTAGACGCACTAATAGTCAATGCGCACCATAAAGAGAATAATAAGTCTGTCTGTAGCTACTACCCGTTTACCATTAGCCCCTTTACTAATCTAATTGCCAACATGATCTTTTCTTCCATTATAAAATCTTAACCTGATTATTCAAGAGTGTATTTAACTTTCGGCTCACTCTGAACCGTTGATGTCTCTTCATTTCAGACACGAAAATCAAAGCCAAAAGTTTAATTCACCCCAGGCCTCAATTATTTACTCTTTGTTTCACTAAGCCTATTGCGCATAATACTTGTTATACCCGCCGGAGTCTAGGTCTTAGTTTTCTTCATGAAACCACTAAACCAAGGATTATTCTATATACAGATGTAGTATAGCTTAAGTAATATATAAACAGCCATTTCAAATAACAATATTAAAAAATATTTGGAATATCAAAATGAAACAGAGCTTTAAAGCTACAAAATTACTAAATGAATCATAATTACGAAAAATACTTCCACATATTCACTTTATATTATGGTAAAAAAGGGAATATTAAGGTTCTGTATGATTTCTTAACACATCAACACAAGGCTAACTGCTAACGCGACGCACTAGTGTAACAATGGACGGACACACACAGACAAAAACATAGACTGCTTTTTAACTCTTTCCGTATTAATTTTGAGTTGAGAAACAAGATTATCTTAAATATTAAATAAATATAATTAATATTAAATATTTTCTTCGTCACTTGTTTGCCTTATTGAGCGTTACATCGTTTTGATAAAGAACAATTAAACATTCTTGAGAGATTGACTAATATTGGCGTTTGAAATGAGGCATACGCCGGTTGCTTCGCCTTACCCAAATAGGTAGTATATAAGGGTGTCGAACTACAGCTAAAAGCAAGAACAACCGCAATTGCGAAAACCTTGGTGGACAACCCACCCTAGGGAGGCTAGACGTTTCTCGTAACCCTAGCTGATCGCCGCGAATGTCTTAACCAAACGATGAGATGGAGTTAGAAGCCAATGAGACAGATTGGTGTCTATGTGGAATAGACGGAAGACCAGTAGATGGTGGTGTTAGAAGCCAGTATGTACAGACTGGTGTCCAAGTGGGATGGAACAAGACCAGAAGATGGTGGTGATTAGAAGCCAGTATGTACAGACTGGTGTCCAAGTGGAATGGACGAAGACCAGAAGATGGTGGTGATTAGAAGCCAGTATATACAGACTGGTGTCCATGTGGGATGGACGAAGACCGAAAGATGGTGGTGATTAGAAGCCAGTAAGTACAGACTGGTGTCCGTGTGGGATGGACAAAGACCAGAAGATGGTGGTGTGAAAACTCAAGTAGAGGAGCCATTTCCGTGACTGTGAAAGCAGTTCGGAAATGGCGAACACGTTTGCTCCGATTTGGAAACTGCGAACGCGGTCACGTGGGTGTAACAACAGACACACACACACACACACACACATACGGGCACACGATTGACACTTGGGGACCGGTAAGGAGTGATTGACATCTGAGGACCCAATTAACTATAGTTCATTAAAAAGAGGATTTCATAATTAGTTGAGCGCCGTAAAGCATATAATTAAACACTCGCTGTGGAAAAAGAACCCAAGACATTTATATGTAGGGACCTGAAAACACACGATATTTTCACCGCATAAATGGGGACCTTAATTCCAGATTACTTTCAAATTTCAGATATAGATGTCGCTAGGTGAAAGTCCCCACTTGTCAATGAAGTCACTGCGTGGATCTTGAAAGTGTATAATCAAAAAATGTCCCCAGATATAAGGTTGGAAGACTGTTTAGGTCCCCACTTGTAAACCTGAAATCAGCTCAAAACTTAAGTGTTAAGCCTTTAAAAGGTCCGATTACCTAAATTTCATTATAATAATCAATATTTAAAATATAAAATTAAAATATACATGAAATTAGAAAATGTGTGTTTAAAAGACCCCACTTGTCTGTTGAAATGACGGTGAAGGTCCCCACTTGTAAATTTATCGAGTGTGAAAAATGAAATTGAAATACTTGATTGAACCATATAGGCTTTGACACTAATTTAAAACCTAATAATTTATACACAAATGTCCCCAGATATAAGGTTGGAAGACTGTTTAGGTCCCCACTTGTAAACCTGAAATCAGCTCAAAACTTAAGTGTTAAGCCTTTAAAAGGTCCGATTACCTAAATTTCATTATAATAATCAATATTTAAACTATAAAATTAAAATATACATGAAATTAGAAAATGTGTGTTTAAAAGACCCCACTTGTCTGTTGAAATGACGGTGAAGGTCCCCACTTGTAAATTTATCGAGTGTGAAAAATGAAATTGAAATACCTGATGGAACCATATAGGCTTCGACACTAGTACAAAATCTAATAATTTATACACAAATGTCCCCAGATATAAGGTTGGAAGACTGTTTAGGTCCCCACTTGTAAACCTGAAATTAGCTCAAAACTTAAGTGTTAAGCTAGAAAAGGTCTGATTACTAAATTTCATTCTGATAATCAATATTTAAACTATAAAATTAAAATATACATGAAATTAGAAAATGTGTGTTTAAAAGACCCCACTTGTCTGTTGAAATGACGGTGAAGGTCCCCACTTGTAAATTTATCGAGTGTGAAAAATGAAATTGAAATACCTGATGGAAATATATAGGCTTTGACACTAATTTAAAACCTAATAATTTATACACAAATGTCCCCAGATATAAGGTTGGAAGACTGTTTAGGTCCCCACTTGTAAACCTGAAATCAGCTCAAAACTTAAGTGTTAAGCCTTTAAAGGTCCGATTACTAAATTTCATTATAATAATCAATATTTAAACTATAAAATTAAAATATACATGAAATTAGAAAATGTGTGTTTAAAAGACCCCACTTGTCTGTTGAAATGACTGTGAAGGTCCCCACTTGTAAATTTATCGAGTGTGAAAAATGAAATTGAAATACTGATGGAACCATATAGGCTTTGACACTAATTTAAAACTAATAATTTATACACAAATGTCCCCAGATATAAGGTTGGAAGACGGTTTAGGTCCCCACTTGTAAACCTGAAATCAGCTCAAAACTTAAGTGTTAAGCCTTTAAAGGTCCGATTACCTAAATTTCATTATAATAATCAATATTTAAACTATAAAATTAAAATATACATGAAATTAGAAAATGTGTGTTTAAAAGACCCCACTTGTCTGTTGAAATGACGGTGAAGGTCCCCACTTGTAAATTTATCGAGTGTGAAAAATGAAATTGAAATACTTGATTGAACCATATAGGCTTCGACACTAATACAAAATCTAATAATTTATACACAAATGTCCCCAGATATAAGGTTGGAAGACTGTTTAGGTCCCCACTTGTAAACCTGAAATTAGCTCAAAACTTAAGTGTTAAGCTAGAAATAGGACTGATTACTTAAATTTCATTCTGATAATCAATATTTAAACTATAAAATTAAAATATACATGAAATTAGAAAATGTGTGTTTAAAAGACCCCACTTGTCTGTTGAAATGACTGTGAAGGTCCCCACTTGTAAATTTATCGAGTGTGAAAAATGAAATTGAAATACTGATGGAACCATATAGGCTTTGACACTAATTTAAAACCTAATAATTTATACACAAATGTCCCCAGATATAAGGTTGGAAGACTGTTTAGGTCCCCACTTGTAAACCTGAAATCAGCTCAAAACTTAAGTGTTAAGCCTTTAAAAGGTCCGATTACCTAAATTTCATTATAATAATCAATATTTAAACTATAAAATTAAAATATACATGAAATTAGAAAATGTGTGTTTAAAAGACCCCACTTGTCTGTTGAAATGACTGTGAAGGTCCCCACTTGTAAATTTATCGAGTGTGAAAAATGAAATTGAAATACTTGATTGAACCATATAGGCTTTGACACTAATTTAAAACCTAATAATTTATACACAAATGTCCCCAGATATAAGGTTGGAAGACGGTTTAGGTCCCCACTTGTAAACCTGAAATCAGCTCAAAACTTAAGTGTTAAGCCTTTAAAAGGTCCGATTACCTAAATTTCATTATAATAATCAATATTTAAATATAAAATTAAAATATACATGAAATTAGAAAATGTGTGTTTAAAAGACCCCACTTGTCTGTTGAAATGACGGTGAAGGTCCCCACTTGTAAATTTATCGAGTGTGAAAAATGAAATTGAAATACTTGATTGAACCATATAGGCTTTGACACTAATTTAAAACCTAATAATTTATACACAAATGTCCCCAGATATAAGGTTGGAAGACGGTTTAGGTCCCCACTTGTAAACCTGAAATCAGCTCAAAACTTAAGTGTTAAGCCTTTAAAAGGTCCGATTACCTAAATTTCATTATATAATCAATATTTAAACTATAAAATTAAAATATACATGAAATTAGAAAATGTGTGTTTAAAAGACCCCACTTGTCTGTTGAAATGACGGTGAAGGTCCCCACTTGTAAATTTATCGAGTGTGAAAAATGAAATTGAAATACTTGATTGAACCATATAGGCTTTGACACTAATTTAAAACCTAATAATTTATACACAAATGTCCCCAGATATAAGGTTGGAAGACGGTTTAGGTCCCCACTTGTAAACCTGAAATCAGCTCAAAACTTAAGTGTTAAGCCTTTAAAAGGTCCGATTACCTAAATTTCATTATAATAATCAATATTTAAACTATAAAATTAAAATATACATGAAATTAGAAAATGTGTGTTTAAAAGACCCCACTTGTCTGTTGAAATGACGGTGAAGGTCCCCACTTGTAAATTTATCGAGTGTGAAAAATGAAATTGAAATACCTGATGGAACCATATAGGCTTTGACACTAGTACAAAATCTAATAATTTATACACAAATGTCCCCAGATATAAGGTTGGAAGACTGTTTAGGTCCCCACTTGTAAACCTGAAATTAGCTCAAAACTTAAGTGTTAAGCTAGAAATAGGACTGATTACTTAAATTTCATTCTGATAATCAATATTTAAACTATAAAATTAAAATATACATGAAATTAGAAATGTGTGTTTAAAAGACCCCACTTGTCTGTTGAAATGACGGTGAAGGTCCCCACTTGTAAATTTATCGAGTGTGAAAAATGAAATTGAAATACCTGATGGAACCATATAGGCTTTGACACTAATTTAAAACCTAATAATTTATACACAAATGTCCCCAGATATAAGGTTGGAAGACTGTTTAGGTCCCCACTTGTAAACCTGAAATCAGCTCAAAACTTAAGTGTTAAGCCTTTAAAAGGTCCGATTACCTAAATTTCATTATAATCAATATTAAAACTCTAAAATTAAAATATACATGAAATTAGAAAATGTGTGTTTAAAAGACCCCACTTGTCTGTTGAAATGACTGTGAAGGTCCCCACTTGTAAATTTATCGAGTGTGAAAAATGAATTGAAATATCTGATGGAACCATATAGGCTTTGACACTAATTTAAAACCTAATAATTTATACACAAATGTCCCCAGATATAAGGTTGGAAGACGGTTTAGGTCCCCACTTGTAAACCTGAAATCAGCTCAAAACTTAAGTGTTAAGCCTTTAAAAGGTCCGATTACCTAAATTTCATTATAATAATCAATATTTAAACTATAAAATTAAAATATACATGAAATTAGAAAATGTGTGTTTAAAAGACCCCACTTGTCTGTTGAAATGACGGTGAAGGTCCCCACTTGTAAATTTATCGAGTGTGAAAAATGAAATTGAAATACTTGATTGAACCATATAGGCTTCGACACTAGTACAAAATCTAATAATTTATACACAAATGTCCCCAGATATAAGGTTGGAAGACTGTTTAGGTCCCCACTTGTAAACCTGAAATTAGCTCAAAACTTAAGTGTTAAGCCTTTAAAAGGTCCGATTACTTAAATTTCATTCTGATAATCAATATTTAAACTATAAAATTAAAATATACATGAAATTAGAAAATGTGTTTTAAAAACCCCACTTGTCTGTTGAAATGACTGTGAAGGTCCCCACTTGTAAATTTATCGAGTGTGAAAAATGAAATTGAATATCTGATGGTTAATATAGGCTTTGACACTAATTTAAAAACATAATAATTTATACACAAATGTCCCCA